>JAANSM010000692.1:0-24573 GCA_036850725.1 Orchesella villosa | reverse complement strand
CTCTTGTCCTTTGATCCTCTTCCTCTTGACCTCTGGCCCTGTCTCGGGATCTGGACACATCTTGACACTTGACCGGATGACTCTCGGCTATTGGCTCTGACTGCGCATTGACTGACTGACACTGGAACTGGACACTTGGAAGGCTGCATACGGGAAAGGATGACACCATATGGAATGATGATGATGATGACATGAGCAGTGCGATATGCGCTCTCATTATGAAGGATGACGGACTAACTGGACACACACACACATCCCAACTCAGGGAACAATAATTACTTTATTTATTGTGCCACATCCGCTCAACACCACAACACATTTTAATTATTTATTACGCACGCTAAGGACACATGTTACCGTGGCTACTCCCTACTACCGAATGAGTCTTCTCATTCCTCTCATTCTCAATCTCCAACATTCACCTGCTGGCGGTCGGGCTCAATACGCCCCGATCCTTACAGCTTTTCAGAGCAATGTCAAATAATATTTCAATTTTTTGTAACAAGAGTAGCTCAAACTGGAGTGTAAGCGTAAGTATCGCTGGGAACTTAGGAATTGATACAATTTTTTTCATACATGTTTTTCCTATCCAATTGTGAATGTTGTTTAGACATCCTGGTGTATTCTCTACTACTTTGTGTAGACTCGCATACCAATGACATAAGAGAGCTGGAGCAAATACGACAGAGAGATAGAGAAAACGGGAAAATCCAAAAGAAGGAGAAATCTCATAATCTCATCACTAATAATTCCATTTCTCAGGAAAGCCCACGAACAAAATGAAATTCTTGGTTGGTTCGTCTCTCGCCATAGAATAAGTCTTCACTAAGAGCAATCCATACAATAATAGCTGAATATAATATACATACACACACGAAAGAACTAACCTTGTTGCCAATTTACATAATCTTAATTTACAAGAATTGTATCAAGAGGAGAAGAGCGTTGGTTGAGTAGTCTTTGTAATTTTGTGTATCTACTCCTAATGCATATCCATACAGTTTCATATGATAATAATAATAACAGCAAAACTAAGAGACGACACTGCTACCCTACTACCACCATCATCATAAAGTTGATGCTAAAGCCACTTTTTACTTCATGAGGAGAGAAGGATGGGATTTTGGTGAAAGGAAGAATGAAACGAACCCCCCTTTTCGCTTCCCTCTTTCTCCCTATTCACTTGAAACCAGTGGTAATCCTACCTACCGCTGTCGCAGTGGTAGGCCCTAGAATTGAGAACATTTTCAAATTTCTGTCAGCATGCAAAAAAGTTCTTGGCTCGATTTAAAGAGAAGTATTAAAAAATTCCTCATTTTCTTCCCTTTTCCACAAAATATTCAAACATAAAGAGAACTGGGAATACAAAAAAAACTTGCAATCGAACCACCATGCATCACACACACCACCAATATCATCATCACCACTACCACCATCAGAGCTTGATTTAATCAATCTTCTCTTTTTCCATACGACGCAGAAAAACTCATGTCTAGCAACGCCTCTTAAACTTTCTTTCTGATTTTTAATCAAAGCGCAGGGAGTCTTACAAGAATCTCTAATACTTTGCATTGCATTTATTAGAATTCCCTAAACCGTCCAAACGGATCTGATACGTCCAAGATGACAAATGCGAGAGTGATAGAAAGAAGCAATTGAAATCAATCCTTTGAATCCACTTCCATGTTTCATGTGTGCACACTACATGCCTGCAACTTCTCATAACATGAGATCAGTCAGGGGCCAAATAATAGGTTTTTCCTTCAAACCAAACCGTGTTCGTTTTGATGTGATACGCATGCAATTTTCCAATTCGACTTTGAGTTTGAGTAAAAAAGTAACAATTTATTTAGTAAATCGGCACACACAATATTGTATTACATTGGTGTTGTGTAAAAATAGCATGTGCAATGAAATCCCATCATTTTGTCGATTGAATTATGATTGTTTACGCAATGTGTGCTTTATGTAGTTAATTTAGTGAATATGCATACAATCAAATAGGAGCGAGCTAGCAAAGTAAAAGCAGTAAGTAAACATAGTGTGTACTCAAATTACCTGTAAACATGCTGTTCCTGTTTTGTAGCCTCCACATAAATTCTCCAATACGTGATGATCATGACAACAGCGGGCAACCAAAACGAAATCGTTGAAGAAACGACGGCGTACGTCCTATTTACCTCGAATGAACACTGATTGGCCTCCAGTGTCTATTTAAAGGGGTTGAGAGTTGATAGAAAGGAGCAGTTGAGACCAGACCACGGTTGAAATCGAAACATCGTTATGATGATTCAAAAGGAATACAGGAGTAGTTGTTGCAAGAATCCAAAATCAAAAAAGGGAATGTGCATCGTGCGTGACCAAAAATCGAAATCCCGGGTGAATGCAGAAATAGAAAATGAGAAGAGAAAACATGAAAATTTTAGATAGGTTTGTAATACCTCGCAGCCTTATACATATGTAAACTGATGTTGGGTATGAATAACACAGGTAAAATCCAAAGCGAGAGAGAAAGAGAGGACAGAACCAGTAGTTTTTTTCATTCCATTTCTCTCTCTCTCTCTTCCATTTTTATGTACATGGTTAAACAACTTCATAAAAGTGTACATGACACGTATACTTTACAACTTTTCTGCTAATTGAAGGCTGTAGTATTTTCTTAACAAACAATTCCCTGAATTCCCTCAAGTTCTGCCATGTACCATTTATGCATTATTACAAAACGTGTGTGTATAAAATGCAAGAGCGGAACACAAAAATGGAGAAAAACTTCTTTGCCCCTTTACTTTCTGCTACTACTCGGATTATAAAAAATGGACCGGGTGCATGACTACTCCTACAACAACCACCTATCCTCCTCTTCATTTGAGAAGAATGTGTTGTCGAGAGAAGAAGAAAAAGAAAGAGAATGCTTCTGTGCCAACTGCTTTTTGATAAGATATCCATTAAAATGTAATACATGTGCACAACTTTTTATATAACAGCAAAATAATTTCTAAGATTCTTCACAAAATGTTGTGTGCATGCGGGCGCTTTTCTTTTTGCTCACAACTGGGGAGTGTGGGAACAGGAATAATTGTCATTCAGCTTGTATACATTTATGAAATGGAGTTTTCCTATGTGGATATGTTTTCACTGTCGATTAGATACCACCTAAGCTACTCTTTCTTTTCTCATTTGCCACTTCCGTCTGATCGTGAGTGGTACATGCATGTTAGAATAGACGCACGTACGTGCTCTGAACTGATTATAAGAGAAGGGCTGTAAATATGTATAAGGTGTTATGCCATATTTATAACATTTGTTTCCTGATTGTAATATAATGCAGACGCTCTCAAAATGATGATGCTCCTACTCTATAACACGAATAGTTGCTGGCACCATATGTAAACCTGTAGGGTTTGTACTTAATGTTCTCTACAAACTTGTTCCCTGATGGTATTTAAGCAGGGTTCGTGATTGGAAACAGGTTTGCTCTAACACAACTTGCAACAATAAACACGAAAACACGAGGGCACATTGCTTTTGGAATTAGAGTGAAAGCTTGAATAATATGGTGCCATTATGATACAACCCTGTAATTTCACTTTTGCTGATTATGACAATCTACAAACTGGATGAGAAATGTTTTGAACCAAGTATCTTTCTGGAATGTGGATGATGCTGATGATGATAAAAAAGTTTATGTAAGTTGAATAATTTCTTGTTGTGGTAGGGCTGGGATATGGTGTAACTTGCTAAAAAAATATTTTCGACTGTCTATTGCTTTTTATTACAGATATTAGGGTGAACCCATAATCTTTGTTATAAGTACCTACTTACTTATCTACCTAGCAATGGTTTATTGGAAAACACTTAGGAAGTTCGCTACTCCTTGAGCTCACGGATCATTACTTATGCATGCATGCCATATTTCATTTTTACCTTTCCGACAAATCTATCATTTCCTTCTTGATATAAATTGAGACGAGCATGCAAATTGGAATTAGCGTGGGCCTTTCCCATCGTCGTATTGAAGCAATGTTCCTTCGAACACAGAACGATTTGAGATACATTGATTATTACTACAAAGTATTTGAGGGAAACGTTGTAGTTTTATAATGTGTGTAGTAGCTATGCATAAATTTTTCATTCCTGGAATGTCACTCACGATCAGACAAACAATATTTGAAGGAATTCATTATATTTATGTCTCATTCAATACATAAACGTTCGTAATATGTAAAATGGTATAAAATAGAACATATTCTTGAGTTTGAGTGTATAAGAACTTTTACTAGCTTCTATTTGCGGAGCGGCATTAGCGTATTCCTTTAACTCCCTTGAGTATACATACATGGAAACTTGATGATGATTCAAATGATTTACATACATGTATAGGAGTTTCGGATTTCACGCAAAAATTTCCTCACTCCAATTTGCTACATAGTCTTTTCTGATTACTTTTTGTCACTTGCTCACACACAATACTTTATTATTTTAAACCAAGAAGGCACTTGCTGATAAAAAGGATCATAAGTATTCCATGCACTTTTTTGGTGCGTAGTACTAGCTTTGCAACTATAGTGTTATTCCCACGAGTTATGCTAACACACTCTTCTGAACTGAACACCTTCATACTACGTACATCCTTGTTTGAAAACAAGGGTTACCGAAAGAGAGAGAGAGGTTCAAAATATCAATACAAAATATATGTCTTATATCCCTATTGGTTTTTTTCATACCTCATTCTTTTCAAGACTTTCACTGGTGGCGTAGAATCCTCCAAATATGGGTAGAAAGGAAACAAATCCCGGCAAAATCCACACGCCAGCTGAAATAGAAAACGAGAAAATCCCTTATTGAGCATATACATACACATTTATCTCGTTTCTCGTGTCTGATAAAAGTCAATATTTTTACAGCTCTTTAGGTCAACAACAAGGAAAAAATGTAAAAGATGCGAGAAAAATATGGGGAACGACATGGATACGGAAATGACTGATAAGCATACAGGGTACATTACTGCATAATACACATAATATAATACCAACTTAGAGTATATAAAAGCTTGTTCATGCGATGCTTAGTGAATGCTTGAGATATTCATAAAAACTAAAAAATTGTGTGGCTAGCAACTTGTTGCCAGCTTATTCTCGTGTAGAATTCGTCAGTCCGTTGTTAGTCGTTAATTCTACATCCGTTTCAAGCATTTTGAGTTACTGATAGACATTTTGCGCACGCTAATTTGTAAAAGTAACAAGACAATAATTTACTTGACAATTGACTTGCTCCATGTAAGTTATTTTAACCAGGTAAATAAGTTATTGTAATCTGTTTGTCTCTAAATACGTTCAGTGAATTAGCGGTTTAAACCGATTTTAAGCGGACTACCCACAAATAAAAAATCACGTCGTGCGTACTTTGAGTATTTAGTTTCAAGTCGCAAGTTACCCACACTTTTTGTAACGGCCCTGAGGTACCGTTAGCATGGTTGGTATTAAGATGTTACATAGTTTTTACACCGAAGTAGGCTACTGGCTAAATACAAATACAGGCATCCTTGTTTATACTAGACGGAAGTTTTATTCCCCAACAAAATAAATACGTAATTTATTTTTAGCTAACCACCAGAATTAAATTTTGCAACGTGTCTCTGACAATCATCACAATAAATTACTTTTCCCATTGTTTTGCCTCTCCGTTTTGTGACTAAAAACACAATAAAATGAGGGTACAGTATATCAGAGGGAAAGCGAAATAAACGAAAAATGTCATGCTCAAGAACAGACAGGACAAGTAACAGTCATTTTGAAACATATTACATAGTCATCCCAGAGAATTCATTTTTATCTCAGCCATATGACAAGCCAGAAAAAAAGGAAGGTAAACCAGCTAGTCGAAAAAAAGAAGTTGTTTAGAGAAAAGTTTCAAGTGTTTCGACATCTTCACATGAAGTGTCCATGTAGTTGTTTGTCTAGTTTATTGCCGCCACCTAGCACTTTTCATGCATGTCAATTGCCTTCCTTCCTTCCGTAAAATGGATAGCTTAGTTTTATATCTGTGAAGCCCCACTACCTTCAACCATATCGTCAAGTCAGTAGTTTGTGTTAGTTTTCCTGGAATTTGAATACTCATATCAAGAGCCGATGTAATAGAGGTGAATGTAAATAAATATGATATGGTATATAATATCAAATATGATATTAAATATACTTAAGTCTCCCGTTTCTTCTCCATCGATATGACACTGCTTCTTCCTACCATTTTTGACTCAAGTGTACCCAGACCATGTACACATACTTTCTCAACTTTGTTAAGAGCACTGGAAAAGGCAAACATAAATATGATGTTGATGAAAGTAAACGTGGCTCTACATTTCGTATCCTGCTAACGTTCACTCCATTTCAAAAAGCGTTCTCTCAAAATGAACTCGAACATTTTCTGAGATTTCCCTACCTTCAAAGTTTTGACATGAGAGAGATAAAAATAGTATATCTAACATGTCTAGTGACGGGTTTTTCTAGCCTGAAGGAAGATTACTTTCTTGTTTTAAAGCTGGAAAATGATTAGCCATGATGTGATTTTTAATAGAGAAAAAATGTTTCATCAACCATCACAGATGAATGAAAATCTGTTGTGAATATGTCGTTTTTTAGAAAAAGAAATGTCCAACTCACGAAAATGTGTTCTCATTTCTTAACGCCCTATGACTCTCCGTGTAGCTGCATGTAACACCAAATATTAAATGAAGACAGAGAAGAATTGTCTGCAAACGTTCAGTGTGCCATAACATGTCATTTTTCTCTTTAGGATTTTACCTTTTATCTCTATTGGATTTGTGAGAAAAATGTACTTCTGGATTTAGTCTGTGGTTCCCATTTAGGTGAATACTTATATGGACTGCTCGAACTACTTCCTAGAAAGCCGTAAAATGTTATATAATATGATTCTATGCAAACCGCTAGTCGTTGAAGTGGAATAGAGAATGTAGTCCAGTCGTCCTGTGGTTGACTGGAGGTATCATGGCTTGTGAAATTTGATCTGTTTTAAAAGGAATGGAATACTTCACATAGAAGAATTCAACTAATCATACATGATATGAGGTTTTACTTAAGCTTTAACTCGGACCTATTTTTTTCTGTTTCTATCATACAAAAATTGTCTGACCTCGTTGTACATGAAAAACATAACATGATGAAAGTTTTACTTCCGCTAAGTCAAGCATAACTACATCTGTGCTTGTACGAAAGTGAAAGGAATTTAAATTTAGTAGATATTCCATTAATTGACTTAATACATTAGTAATTCCCTAACAATTAGAATTTACAATGCAAATGGTTCATCATTAGGTTTTATCGGATGTACATCGACGATATGATGGGAGATATTTACGCTCCCTTGCTTTCAATATATGGTTTGTATGACGTGTTAAACAATTAACCTGACAATTCGAGATGTAATCATGTTCCGCAAGGAGAACGGCAGGATTTCGTGTTTGCTAAAAGAAAAATTCTCAGTACCAGGTTTGCATTTGACTTCAAATCAACATTTGCAAAAGTTTGTGTTTGATTGGTGTATGAAAATTACTCATTAAATTGTGTCAATCTTGACTATTGACCCGAATACAGTTGACCGATCACCGATGTTCTTCATCTCATTACTCGACTCTACCTCCGATTTATCAAATCGTATAAATTACCAGAAACCGAATCTGAAAAGTCAAGTCGTTCCAACATAGGGGAGACAGACATCAAACAAATAATGCTCGATTTTAAATCTTCATATGTACCTAAAGACACCTAATTATTTATCAGGGAAATAACCTTAAATGAATGTTTGGAGCAATAGGCGTATTTTAATTCACTTATATTATACTTATTCCTTTGTGCTCAATTTGGCTTGAGCATCTATAATAATGATGTGAGAGCTCGTTGTTTGTCGTTATGAAAAGATTTAAAGGAAAAGGGCATGTTCGAACCAATCCGGGTTTGGGGATTCTAATATGCTATTGTTATTCTCATTAACGCGAGTCTATAATCCGGATTATTTTTAGCATTATGTTTTTCCAGTAGCTGTATTTTCATAACAGATCTTTTTGTGTCTGACATATTCCTTCTGCTAAAATATTTCTCCCATTGAATTTTTTTATTTAGTTTTCCCTGCAATACTAAAATATTTGTGATCGGTTAATTCTATGATGGAAAATACATATGGTGAAGTCGAACAATATCGAAGCTATTTATGCAGGCAAGGATAACTAATTGGAGAAATGTACATTGTATGAATGAATCCGCTCTAGTGATTCACCTATACAGCTATGACGCAAAATATAATAGTTTCAGAGACGCAAAATAGAAAAAGTAGTAAAATAAGTCGGCCAAGGAAAATGCTGGCGGAGCACCATTGATTGGACTTAATCAGAAGGAAGCCTTCGTTCAAAAGATTCATCTTTTTATTATACATGAGCGTGTGTCAGATACTTTGACAATGACTTCCAATAGTGTGTTCTATTTCTGGTACGACTGCAGGAAGAGTGTGTACAATTCCTTCATTTTATGCAAAAAATGACATGGCGATGACGAAATGATGTGGTCTCGAGTCTCGGCTTTGCCTTAGTTGTTTGTTCATTCTCGATATAACTATTATAAGCTATAATGATGAATGCTTAGGAAAGCTTTGGTCATGCATGCAAATGTCACTCTATAATTATACAAATCATGGAGAAATCAGCAAAGAGAAACAATAATCATCGTTATTACAACCAAATAATGATTTCGCATTCAAGTTCGGTTATAACTCGTAGTCTAGTGGGTAAGTGGTCTGGCGAGAGAAATGCTAATATGGACATATGCCGTTCACTCAAATTTTATATTTTGGCTATTATAATGTTCAACACATTGTCCTCGGGAGACACACTCGTAGCCCATTCTACCCCGTCATTGCGGTTAGTCCCAGAAAGAATGAAAAAGAATTCGTCCTTCTTACTGTCATTAACTCATTCAGTTACACTTTTCTCCTTGTACCCGTCAACCGTTGTTCGAAAGGAAACTATTAATAAGGTCGCCATATTACGCGTGTATGATAGATATGTAATATTATATGACTGCTGTGTGCCTTCTATTTTTGGGGATCTTCCTCCAACCCATTATGAATTATATACGTATATATGCTATATTTATGGAGAAAGTTGCATTTTATATGAGCTGCCGCTTCTCATTTTTTGTTTATTAGCCCAACTGTCCATCGGCAGGAAAGTCCAAACTAAGCTAGAATTAAGCAAGTTTTGTAGAAATTACTACAGCTCCACCAGAAAAGTTGCTACATTCCATCCTTCTATTTCCAATACCACGACTGTCGCCACAATGGCTCAATTCTGTTCCACTATTCCATTGTTGATTTATTAATTTCGGCTCGCTAAATGACTATTTATGAGGTTGAATTGGAATAACTCTGGTATATGTTTGGCTAAGCGCTGCTGTTATATACATATATTGTAGCTATCCTTTCTCCTCCACTATATTATTATTCATGTATGTGGATAGATCTTATCTTGGAGAAACCTGCTGAAGAAAGTCATTACAGAATTATAACGGGAGCAAGAAATCGTGCTATGTAATTACGTAAGTTCTTTATACGCTCATGATGGTGATGATGAAGGCTGGAAAAAGAAATGATGTAATGCGAATGGAATGGACTGATTGGAAATTATTATATGAGCAGTAAGCAGTCAATGATAAAGAAAATCAATTGTACACATGGGGGGACAATGCACACACAAAATATTGATTAAAAGTATGCATTAGTTAGGAAGGAATATTATTATGTTTACGCATATTAATAATACATGGCACTAAATGAGAAAGAAAACCTCAAAATTATAAAGGTCACGACAAAAGGGCACACACAACTTTCCCTCATATTTATAATATTCTACTGTGTGTGCTCTTTCCTAATACTTAATTCATGTTGGCTCTACTTTCTCCTAGTCTATGTAGAAAAGAGTGGAGCGTTGCCTCATGCAAATTTTATTTTCTCAATATGCGGCAGATATGATTGGACGGGAAAAGGGAAGGATTTCTAGGACATAGGAAACCTAGTGGGTTTTTACATAATTCGCTCACATCCCATTATATTTAGTTCTCCGCTTGCTGACAACCCAACAAATTGAGACAGTCATCTTAAGACAATTTTCTTCCTAATGTTTCATGCTCATTATACTATTCTCCCTATTACATTTGCCCAAAATTTCACTGATCATGAGTAGGCTCTGGAGCGAGTGAGTAAGCGAACGACTCTGTTTGTGTGTACATCTCTTGGTGAAAAAGCAAGGAAAGTAAAATTATACGACTCTGAGATTTAGGAAATGCTTGTGAGGAGTAATAAAGAAGGTGAATGGCACACTCCACCACTGCTTTGCTACACTAGGCAAGCAAGAAGTGAGAGAAGTGGAACAGAGCAACTTGGGGATGGCTTTCATCTTCTTCTCCTTCTTTTTGGACATCTTTCTCGGCGGTTTGTAGAAATGGAGTAAAACGGTACAGATGGCAGGAAGATAATTTAGTTGATGATAGATTGAGAATAATAACTGGGTTCAGATAGGAAGCATGCGGGATATAATGTATATACATCGATGAACAAGTAGGCATATCTAGGAACACACATAAATTTATATTGTCTCCGCACTTTTTGATGTATCAGCTCAAGTATTATTGTGAGAAGGGGAAAGTAAAGTGAAAGTGTACATGCATTTTTTTCTCTCTCGCTCTTTCTCTACTTCTCGTCCTTTAACAAAGTGATGGGGCAAGAGAGAAGAATGCAAGGACATTTGCTATGTCTCTCCCTGCCTCTCTATGGGTCCTACCTTTATGTAAGTTACTCTTAACAAAATAAGTAGTTTTTTAGGCTTGAGTGAACTTGGAGGGATCACATGTAGATACATATATAAGATTTGGAGAGAGAGCCAACATTGAGTAAGCAGACGAGTGACTAGGTTGACGATTGGAAATAAGGAAACCCTCTCCTTCGTCTCTTTTTTTATTCTTTCCTTTTTTTGTCAACTAACCAAAATGAAACTATCCACTCCTCCAAATTTAGCTGTAGTGGCGGTAGTAATACAAAATGCAACACTAGTAGAAGCATTACTAATGGCACAATGGTGTGTGGTGGTGGTGGCATCGTATTGAGGCCTGTGTTCCATGAATGAAATGCAACTTACTAAAAAAGTGTGTGTGTATACTTATATATAGGTACTATCCCGAGTTTTTACTCCTTTTTTCAATACCACTCCAACAACTCCAACTCTTTTTAGCAATATCAATGCCAATGCTGTATACAGCTTCGCTAGTTCTTTCCACTTTGTGCCACCACGGCTACCACAATCAATGCTACCGCTGTCTTTGTTGTCGTCTTTATTGATCGAACCATTCACATGCTTATGCTTCCCTACTTTATGTACTTTTAGTCTCGTGTGATGGGTTTCACTATCTTTATTATAGACATTATGATGGACTTCTATCGACTTAGCTATTCTTTCCTTCTATTCAAACAACGTGCGATTGCAAAGACTGCAGTACACTCCACCGCTCCTTCCCAAGGCCCTGAATGAAATAGTTATTACTATTATGAATTCCTCGCTTTCACCCAGAATACCCCTCCGTTTTTATGTACTTCACTTCGCCTCATTGAGCGTGTTCAAGACGTACCTTTATTTGCTCAGGAGTTTAAATGAGAAAAAGCCCTCATGAATTTGCACACAGGCGGAACTCTTACTTATCGTTAGTGTCTAATAGTTCGGCTAGACAGATATCATTTGCACTGGGCTTAATTCCTTCCAACTCTTCACTTGGCTTTTTATCTATTCTAGGGAAATCAAAGATGTTATGCAAATTTTTACCTTTGTCATCCTGAGTTTCATTACAATACAAAATGTAAGAGTACTTATTAAGACTTTTGTAGCAGAAACTATGAAAAAAAACCTTTATAATCTAAAAATCTTACAATTCTTGTAACATTGACAGTATCAAATTTTAAACGGTTGACTGAACTACTTTTTTTCAGTATTCAAATTAACATAGGTACTTCACTTTCAATTTGTCGCTATTTCTCTTAAATTGATTGAAATTTGCAATTCCAGAAACTTTGTTGTACTTTGTTTTGCTTTATTGATTTCTGAAAGTAGTTAGTTTTATAGTACAAAAGTGCTACATAATTTGCACATCATAATACAATAAAAGGTAGGACGGTTTATAGTTTCCAACTTTCAACGTGACGGTATTCTGATTTCATTATCCGAGACAAAAGATTTTGCAACGCTAAAAATGGGCTAAAAGTTTGTTTTGCATGAGCATGATTCAAGTGCTGTAGAAAATTCGAGAACTCCTTCCAAACCTTCAGCCAACTGGGAGAATTTTATGCAGGTTTTTCTAAAGCGATAGTCTATGCTTTACGGACTCACATTCACCCAAATACACACATAAGTACATAGGCAATTGATTTCTGCCAGTAATGGATGCTGTCATGCCTTTTCGCGTGTCCGGTAAGAGCCTTCATGAATTAAACATAAATCTATGGTACTTTTGCCTGTCTCACTGTTTACCGAGAACTTTTCTATAACTACACTATACAAAGATTGACTGACTGTGAATTCTTTTTCTAGTTATGTCCAGTTAGGTTATGTAAACGGCAACATACTTTTTCCTCGATTTACACATCAACCCTTTAAGTGTTGTTCTTATTTCATTCAAACTTTAGTAAGAAATTTGAGATATTGACACAACATGATTTCTAATTTGTACGTCCTTCGTTTATTTGAACCTATTTGTATGCAAAAAATCACGTCGGAGAATTGTGTAAACGTGTGAGAAGAAACTTTTCAAATACCAATATATCTTGTATGTGAATGCAGCAGAGTTTCAATCATATGTAAACTTAAAACTTTATTGTTTAACTTCACTTGAACAGTTTTAATTTGAAGCTTTTCTTGAATGTGACAGTTGACAGGAAGGAAAATGTAATTTGTCAGTTTACAGCGGAATTATTGTTTGAGCCATAGTTATGGTGACATTTAACCTGTTTTATTGGTTTTGAAAATTTGTAGCGATTTTTTATAGCATTGTAAAAGTCCATGTGTGGGTCCATAATACCAAAGTTTCATTCCATTTTGCATGGAAGCATGACATAAAAAACAAAGTATAGCCCTTTTATGTTGGTTGATGAGCATTTTAATTATATGTTGAATATAATGACCAATGACAGTTGCATGCAGTGTGCCATGACTAAAAACTTTATTGTCTATTTGATTAAAGTTCCAGGAAATCGGAGTGTTTGTTAAGTGTTCCCGGTAATGGTTGGACAATAAACCTATTAACTTTCTTGCTTGAAACAAATTCATTACGATTCTAGTAAAACTTTACATCAAAGTGTGACACTTGAAACTGCTAACTGTTCATAAACCCAGCAATCGAGTTTTCACTAAAAACTCAAATGAAACTTTAATTTCATTTTGATACGTCTACGAAACATTTGATTTGTCTGAAAAGTACAATTTAAACGTGAAGTAGGTATAATTTTCTAACGAAAAACAATCCAGTCTTAAAAATAACAAGTGCACAATTTCATCAAGTTTAAGATGGTAAAATTTTATCCAAACATAAATGATAGCGCACCTTCAACATTGAGAGAAAAAGTTAAAAGCAAACGAGCAAAACAGGTTGATAGTAGACATAGTCACCCAGTTTATGAGAGCAGCTGCAACTACCAGCTTCCATGATGATCGTCATGATGATGTTGATATTAAAGTGAAAGAGCTAGTTCATAGAAGAGATACAGTAAAAAAAAATTTGAGGGAGGGTAAAAGCTTAGAATAAATGAGACAAGCCAGGAAAAGACGAGAGTGAATGGGAAGAAATTTAGTATTAAAATGCTCAATATTGTAAGACATAAATGGATTCTGCTCTCTTCATCCAATAATATATGTGGATTGAAAGAAGAAGAAGTAGAAAGTTGCAAAAAATTTGTAGGATGACTCAAGCATTATAATAATATGTACATATATTTATGCTATTAGTTTAGGTTACATCTGTAAAATCGAGTGGAGGAGGGGTAGACAACCCAATGTCATAGTCATAACGTACGTGAACAAAGTAGGACATACTAATAAAATATTATGCTAAGCCTTAACGTATATTAAAAAAAAGTGAGCAAGTCTCAGGTCAAATTTTCAAAATACCGGGATTTTTTTTTCACTTTACTTCCTGCATTATAATATCATTTTTGCTTCTAAGTAAAAATAAGCTGGGATGTACCTTAAATAAAAAAAAGTGTCCTTCGAACTACTATTTTATACCACTTCTTTTCCATCTTATTTACAACTTATGTCATGCTCCTAAAATGAGATATTCTAACCTGAGTACACATATGCAGCTGCAATATAAATGGTGATTGACTTAACTTTCCTTCCTGAATCTTTTGCACATACATAAAGCTTACTTACTTGCCAGATGGGATATAAAAGAGGTATAGAGAAAGTATGTAGAGTACACATTTTAATGTATCACTTTCTACCCTGCACAAGCATAATGAATATATACAGCTGGTGGTGTTGCTAGTAGAAGTACGTAAATACGTAAGTAATGTCTTTTAGCCAAAGTTCTCGCAAGGAATGGGTTGTAAGGGAGCATGAGTAAACTAAGGCAGTAAATATAAATGTTAGCAGAATAGAGAGTAGAAAGGAGAGCGAGAGAGAGAGAGAGAAGTTGTAGTGGGAGTACAAGTATGGATGGAGGAAGGGAAAGTCTTAGTAATTTATTGCTTTCGTGATTTATTTAAAAAAGTTGCTCTAGCATCTCCCAAAATCCTCTCCTCATATTGTCATTACAATTTCACCATTGTTCTTTTCCTCTTTCTCTCCATGCTTTCTCCCATTCTCTCGTTTATTTTATCCTCATTTTACAACTAAAAGTCTCTATTTCTTTTCCTCGCTTTCCCTCATTTCATTTCCTTGCAGACACAGACACACAATAAGTATGTGTAAGTATGTACATAGTCTTCTTGTTCCAAGTAAAAATCCTTCCTTGTTCTTGAGTAAATTGAGAAGAATATTATTGCATGTGCAATAAAAAATACATATGTACATAAGAAAGAGAAACATAATACATTTCGCTACAGTCAAATGCCTACTGGAGAAAGTCAGTGAGAGAGTATTGAAAAAGGATTTCTCCTCTCATCTGATAATTAATGCTTAAATAACTGTATACAAGTACTTGTGCATGTTGCTTCTGCCATTCTTACTAAAGTCCCGTTTCCTTAAGTGATGGACTCAGTCAATTTATTTAGTTTTCTCTCTCCACTCTCGAGAAAAAAAGTGTTGAACCAAGGTTACTTAAAATTACGCTTTATACACACATTACACACATAAAAAATTGTTTACTTGGTTAAAAAAACAACACTGGTTTCTCCCCAACAGTAATATGTACAGAGACCACACCGGATAGGAAAATGGGAGCGTAACCGACCAAAATCTAGAGAGTTATCAATAAAGGAGGAAAAGGGAAAGGAAGGAGAGCGGAAGGAAAAGTAGGAAATCAGTATAAATAAATGTAGTGCTTATGCACTCACACATACACTCTACATAACAACTTTCAACTGAAACCAAGAGTGTATATTATATGTATTGTGTATCAACATACTTAATGTGATGCTACTTAAGAGAAAACCCATTTAGAATGAAAGTGCATTTATTTATATACAAATGTATATATATTATATGAATGTATTATGTAGTCGTTAGTATATTAAAGTAGTAGTGGTGTGTGCTGGTCGACAAAAACCTGTTTCGACTCCTGCTCTGATGAATGTAACTTATGCTGTACATGTGACCTTAGCATGCAAGGAGAGAAATAAGCAGGTTGTGTCAAGACGACCCGGCTACATTTCCTTTTCGGAGCAAAGTGTTGCCATTATTATTGTCATCATCATCTACGCTAGCCAAGTTTTATGCTTGTTTCTTGCTTTGTACTAGATAAGTGCTGTTGTAACACTATCGTCTACACACATATGTTACTAGAAACAGTGTTGGGTTGGATGTACCCTAAGTCCAGAGATGAGAGATACTCACCATATATTTCACTACTTCTTCATGTTTTCTTTTTGGGTTGCGGGTGATAGCGATGATGATTATCATTCTCATCGTCATCATCATAGCCAAATAAGCTAAAGTATGTATATAACAGCATCAATTCATGGATTTAATAGTGTCCCTCTGGCTCTCTCTTTTCTCCTTTTCACGTTTCCATCAACATCTGCATGGTGTCTTCTCGTGCACACCAAAAATGGAGCCACACAGAGATAAATGGTGGTGGCAAGGATTCCACCGTATTTACATTTACACATATTGCTCCTTCTGTAAAATAGCGGAGCCTTATTGGTGTGTGTATCATGCACACTCGTAGCCGCTAGCTAATCGGAGAAAACTCATTAAGTTGGCATTACCAACTATTTTTTAATAACAGTGAACAGGTTATTCATATTCAGCCATTGCAATCATGTACTCTCTCCATACAAGTGTGCAAGAGGCATCCTTTGGAATGTGAATGTTTTTGAGCCCTTTTGAGCCAGTGGGAACATATTATTTTCTCGAAAACAATTACAAAAATAGCTTCACGTGAAAGACTACCTATATACGAATGTGTTGCCCTTTAATATTACAAATTCATTATCATTCACGGCCTCCTACAGCAACTTCCTTCAAAGCATTTCAAGCCTTAGTTCCAAACGGATTTCTAGAAAATGAGTGAGAGGAACTTCTCTAATCCTCACTTCAAAAAGTATTTCAGTAGCAGCTTTTAGCTACCTGTTGAGCCTATTGTAATAGGATAACAATGCTACTTCCATATCATAAGGATTCACAAAAGTCGTAGTTGTATAAGCATAATATACTACTTACTACCATGCACAATCATTACAGCCACAGCATTGCTGTATGTATTCAGCATAGCATATGTAATGCTCATTTTTCATTTTCAGTTGACTTTTACAATACCATGTAAAATGGATTGGGCCTTCTACTGACTGAAAGTGAAATGCTGCTCCACGAGAATAACTGAGAATTCCAGTTTTACCATTCGTCGTCTTTTTCTTAATCGTCATCATTACGATCCTCATATTTCCGGAGTATGACTTCTCAGCTCTGAAACTAGAAGCAATGTACTTTTGCATCGCCTCCATTAGTATAAACACAAACTTTAGGAAATGTCATAAACCAGGAAATTTCTGTCGTCTTTAAGGAAGCCTCACCAACATGCTTCAAGTCAGAATACTGCATTGCATTTCATTATATATATTACAACAGGCAGAACATAAAGGGGGTAATGTATGCATTCCTGATTTTAAGGCTCAAGCATTTCAACCGACATTTCAACCGAATTGCAGTTGTGACAAAAAATAGTGGTGACAGCATCGTATATAGAGCAGAAGCGGGGAAAATTGTGAACTTCATGTTGCAAATGTAGTCCTTGTTTTATGCACTGATACAAAAAAAATTTATCACTTACTCAGCATGATCCGAACCGTCCTGGCTGTCATGGTTAATGGATACTGTAGCGGCTTGCAAATGGCATAGTATCTATCAATGGAGATGGAACACAGATGGAGAATTGACACTGCAAATCCAGAAAACAACAGCACAGATTAATTTACAATAGCCACAAATAAGGAACAAATTGTTTTAAAAAATACGTATTTTATTTATAGTATAACCACTAAAATGTACATTGCACGACCACTAATGACTGATTGCTATTACCAGCGATACAGTTATCAAACGAAAAGGGCGTGAGCACTTCTAACAACCTTTCACACTTCAAATAAAATCTATTATGTTTGTGAATCACGTACCAAAATGTCATCATCATTTTCTTTAGCTGTAACTGGTAACTAATACACTCTGCTTACAAATTTAATTGTTTGTGGTGGTTAATAATAGAAAACTTACTGCGTACTGCTAACCAACAAGTATATATATTTTATTGTTGACTTCCGTTCCCACTTCCCTATTACCCACATTTACTAACGAGGTAACTTACTACTTCCTTCCAGCGTAATCAATACCCATAACATGAAACCGCAGAGGGGAGAAAATCTGAGCTGTACGAAAGTATTTTGTTAACTACAAGGTGTCCATGTCAATATTCTCCAACTCAGCTATTTTTTTCTGCTGATGACGTGAACATGTCGTTGTCAACTTTGTTGTTTTGAAGCCATTCTAATTGTGAGAACCCCGAGTCTGTCCCAGTCAGCAACCAAGTACAGCAAAAAGAGAATCTCTTTTTGTATTCCGTGGAAGCCTAAGCACCTACCATTAATGTTAAGTCTTAGCATCAGGAAAGGGTGCATAGTCATCTAAACAGAACGGACGTAAGTATTATTATGGCTTGGAATATGCTGCTGAAACCTCATGCTGACTTTGATCTCTCTCTCTCTCTCTCTCTTTACGTTTTTTGTTTGTTCCCTTTCTCA
Source organism: Orchesella villosa (assembly GCA_036850725.1). NCBI lineage: Eukaryota > Metazoa > Arthropoda > Collembola > Entomobryomorpha > Orchesellidae > Orchesella > Orchesella villosa. The sequence continues at coordinate 6,078 of JAANSM010000692.1, read as the reverse complement.
TAACATAACGATTCCATTTTCTAGTGTTGTGGTAGTAGTAAAAGTGGTGTAATTTGCTTGAGCCTTCCTCATACGAATAAACCTTTGCATTTCCCTTATAAAAATTGAGTTGTGCAGTGTATACTGCATTGTACTCAATTGCCCATAGAAAGCTTTTTAATCCGACATAAATTCAATTAGTGCATTTAGTTTGTGACATAAAACGGTTTGTATCATGCAGCAATAAAACAAATTGCTCGTCGTACGAATGAAGCTATTTCCTTACTAGAATTAACTAGTTTGTGTAATATATATGGAGAAAGGCGAAAGGATGTATGTGAATACGCATGTTTAAGCCTTTTTATACACAATAGATCGCTTTCCCCACACAAATATTGTCATTGTTTGATGCCTGTTTGTGTCATAATATGAATAAACGTTTTCGGCACTGTGTATATATCTGTGGTTCTAACTTGCCACTAATGTTACAGTTATTGTGGTTTGTTGCATGAGTTAGAAAAAGCACAATGCACAAAAGCCGTCTAATGTACATAAGATTGAGTTTCACCATACTTAAGCTTTATGGATTAGTAAAATTTGACTCGTGTGAAACATGAGCGGAGTATATGATGCTAGAGGCTAGAGCAATGCAAACATTTCTGCATATATATTATATATTTACATTGTGATTAAATGTATCTATTAGTTTCTGAACCAGTTCCGTCTTTCTAAAGCTATCCTTTCTCTCTGTCTCCATTCACGATTACTGTAACGATATCATCTTCATGATGACTGGAATGATTACTTATGCAAAATCAGGAGTGGAGGATTTCTCCTCATTAGCTTGTGCGTTGATTCCCCATAATGGATCCCATTTCCTTCTCAAACATCAAAGTCGAAGAGAGAGAGAGAAGGGGGCTTGAGATAACATGGAACAACAACAAGTAGCCTCCAATCCTACTCTTTTAGCCAACAAATGAGCCATTTTGAGGTTTCTCATCCTCTTCGTTTTAAACGAGAATCTTGATTTCAACTCGTTTACTTATAAAACGTAAGGTTTCTAATGGAAAAACGCTGTATTTTACAATAACAACCGGATTTTTATCCTCATATTTTTATTTCAGATGCAATGAGATACGTATGAGTAATGTATACGCATCACATTACCTACTACAAAAAGATCTGATTGGTTGCTCCATAAAAAAGACATCCTCATGTAATTTTCCGCATGACTGTCAATAAAAGGCAATTGGTTTGTCATATGCCAACGTTGAATCCGGAAACAAAATCTGGATGTACAAAGGCATATCAAAAAACGAACTTAATTATACTTCTTCTTTTACTGCGAAATACAGTGGAATGATATAATTTCATTCTATACTTATAGTTCGTTGTTATTCATCCCACCAAGTTGCTTGATAAAGATGTTGAAATTGAGCCGTCACATCCAAACGACATGAGCTTGAAATTTTGCACGGACATTTCTGAGAAGTTGTATTTGTTGCGGGTGTCATGTTTTCTAATGTCACGAAGACAGCCCAACCCCATTATAATTAAATATGACGGAATAGCCAACCAACCATTCTTTTGAAGCCTGACGTTTCTCAAAATTCATTCTACTTGGAAAAACCCTCGTTTTAGTTGTTCTCATTTTATTATGAGAAAAAAAAATTACATTGATTGCTCAAGTTCGTTTATAATACCAAGTTGGAAGGAGTCGCATATTACTCCTTCATCAAAATGAGAGAAAACGCCCTCTACACAAAATGAATTTTGCCTAGTTTCGCTTGGTCGTCTGTTCTGTGTACTGATCCAGATAATACATTATTATCATTAGCTTGTATAGAAAGCATTCGTTTCCATTCATGATTTGATCCATTGCTTCAACTACTCATCTCTCGCAAAGTTTTGTACATTAATTTATATCCATATAGTAAAAAAAGCTAGTTTCTGTTTGAAATAAGTTTTGTTAAAAGATATCGTCATGATAGAATTATTTCATGCATTGAACAGTACAAAGGCACCATTATCCGTTTGTAATGTAAGAATCAAGCAAAAGCTGCACAACGTACAGCCCATTTTAGCTTGATTATATATACTCCCACCTCTCTGTTCCCCTTGGTTGTCAGTAGTTGGAATTTTTGCAGGAAAGGATTACACGTCAGAAACAAAAACTCTAGGAAAGGATTCGGGATGCCAAACAACTAGGCTTTGGGACAAGTTGATAGGAAAGTTGGGAGTTGTAAGCAGTATGATGAAAGTCACCCAAGCAAGCATACAAACCAAACCCAACCTGCCATATTGACTGTGAGTATTGGAGTGTAGAGAAAGTCAATGATAGCACATGCATATTATAGCTCCTATAATCACTATGTCATTAGAACTAGCTTTCAACAGAATAGGGGGAAACCGAGAGAGAAAGAGAAAAAAAGGCATAACATGTTTTATGCATAGATTGAGAGGCTTCTCAAGGCATACAATAAGCTCAAGAAGGTAATATTTGCAGAGAATCTATAAAAGTGAAACGTCCCTCACTTTGTTTTTTTCCTTTTTGTTTCCCTCCGTCCGCCGTTCCTCCTCTTCATTACTTCTCCTATACATATATCATTTTGTCTAATGCCCCTTATATATCAATAAACCTCTCTCTTCCTTTCCCTCTCCAACGGACTACCGACTGATTTTGAATTAGGAGTGGTCGGTATTTTTTTTGTTGGTTGACTATTCCACATACTATGAAATAATGCTCATTTCTTTTGAAGGTAGCGTACAGCGAAGACAAAATTAAAGCGTTTGGTTCTACTTATTATTATTTATTGCTATTACCATTATCATAAAGTAACTGAGCATACTGGAGACTTTTATCGGGTTGTTCGTGAGCAGTGCACTTTCGTAATAAGCTAGCAAGCACGAGTAACTGACCACCCAGCATAGTATGCATATTGAATGACAGGAACACCTGTACATATTACAGTACATGTATGTATCCCCTTTACGTCCGGTTATTGATTACCTTTGGCTAGTGTATCATCCATGACATCAACAGAAATGTCAGTTGGTGATGGCTGATGGCTATTTTTACTTGCAAACATTTCATTTTCGACTTTGGCTATTCTTGACGGGAGGGACGAGGACGATGGACAGAGAGCAAAAGAGCAGTTCCAGAAACAGAATAAGACAGTAGACATACGATACCGTGTTCAACGCTATCCATCATGGTAGATAGGCCCAGCACCAAACCGGGGTTTCTTATCGTTTTCGAAGGAGTAAGTAATACGGTGTTGCTCTTCTCATGACAAACGTATGTCATTAGCAAAGAAAAATGGTAGAATAAATTACCAAGTGAAACTAGTGGGCAATAAGCAAGTTAACCAGGAAGAAGACAGGAAGTCACTGAAGTGAAAGATGGTTAGACTTCTACCGCATGCATGTTTTTACCCATTTTTTTACTTCAACTTACCTGACATTGCTCTTAACATTTGTTGAAATGGTTTTTAACCCTTGGCTTATATCGTTTTACGTATCAAATCAAGCAGTATTTTTACAGTTATACAGATCACTAACCCCCATGAAGTAAATTGCAATATTATGCTAAAAAGCTAGGAATTTTGGGCACGAAATACAGAATCATGTTTCTTTTTTTGGAGCATGTGCTGCTTTCTTTATTGTGTATTTTGGCTCCCTTGTTTTGTATTGATTTCACTTTGCTTCTCATTTATTATGCTACAATACGTACACACTATTGTTTATGGCAACGCGACTCCCATCCGGTGAACAGGAATTGATCGTCGGTTTCTACTGTGTATAGAAGAACTTGTGTACCTGGTTGAATGTCTCAAAACGTAACCACATCCAACATTATTTTTACTTAAATAGAAAGGTTCAGTTGAGTTATATCAAATCGTATCCTACTATATAACAAGATTTATCATTTATACTGGAAGTTACTCACATCCCATAATATGATAGGGTTTCAGTTGAAAGTCCTTCATTGCTATCTAAGTATATCGAAACAATGTTGAGATATATAAACTTGTATGATATATATGCCTACCGGTTTCTACGAAATTGACATTGATGGAACGGCCAAAACATATGAGCTAGCCACACACATTCAATTATAAAATTTGAAATATTATATGATTATATGTAAGTTGGTTAAGGAAAGAAAAGTTTCTCACCTGTTGAAAAGTAGACATCTAGCGAGTTCCAAACCTGAAAGGAATTGAGAGTAAATAATTGAGTAACTTTTCAAAACTTGTTTTGAAAAAGAAAGAAAGAAAGGTGGAAGGGAAGAGAGTATAAAAAGAGTATAATTTACATCACACATAAACTGGCCAAAATCTCCATCCCAGAGCCATTGCCCATACAGCGTTTGACTAGCGTTGAAGCTCATAGCACAAACGGCGACGAGCGTATCGGCGAGGGCAAGTGAAACAACGAAATAATTTGTCCATGTCCGTAGCTTCCGATTCTTCCACACTGCGACCATGACAAGGGAGTTGCCAAGTATTGCTGACAAGATGATTACCACAAATACAACCAGCTTGAGAATCCAAAGCCAAACCATCATGGAATTTTCTTCGTCTTCTACTTTATTTTTGGCACAGGCTACAACTTGCTTACGCCGTCAATATGGACGTGTGTGCATGTATGACGAGAACAAACAACAACAATGACGGGAATGACAACAACTTTTGGAGAAGAAGGAGCGAATGAATGAGCGGTTGTATGATGACAGGCTGACGTTGATGTTTTAACCGTTTTTATCCTCTCTCTTTTTCTCTCACTTGCTCCCACGTTTTACCGTCCTCTTGATCCAATTTTTCATTATAACACCCAAGCTTCTATACATAAGTAGGAGTATTGTTCACCTTTTTTGTCCCAGACAGAAACACTCTATTGTTAGAAAGTACTGCTTGGATACCTCTTTCCAGGTGGTATAAACGATGAATAAATAGATAGAAGAGGTATTCAACAGGAAACAAAAAGTAAACCTTGAGTTCGCTCACCGTGCACACATCCCAGTTAAGAAATCAGAGCCAAGAATATGACTTTTTTGTTTGGCTTTCGTGACAAATGTTATCTTGTTGTGGCATGCCATATGCAGAGATGCGTTCCACACATGTTTTTATATTCTTAAAACCCATATACTTTTCTTTAGTATTATGTTGTTTTCAAATGAATTTGACTGAGAAACTTGGGGAAAATTTCAGCTCTTCATTCAATGTCACTGACACACTAGGAATCCCTTGGAGATTCAAGCTGTGACAAGTTTTGTCCTATGTATTTTCACCTCTTTCTTTCAGCACCAGTCTTTAACATTGTCTTGGCTTTTTTTCTCAAAAAAAAGTCTCAACCAGGTGAGATGTTCCACGATGAGGAAAGGGTGTTGTTGTTGCCAGTAAATAAATTGAGATACGTTTTTACTTTCCCTAAATTTCCATCAGACTCACGTCTTTTTTTGGGGAATTTTCTGATGTCAGTGCGTTATACTTGATCGGAAAATGGATTCCGAGTAAAACTTAGTTCAATCATTTTCCTAGGTTGGACGTGAACATCTCAAGTTTTATCAGTGTATTCGCTTCCTATCAAAGTATTGCTAAATTTTCCTTGTTCAATAGTAAATTAACTCTTTACTAAAAGTCTCAAACATGAGCGAGGAAACAGAGTTAAGGTAAACTTGTTGTCTCACTCTCATGTAAACTTATAAACCTGCATTTTCCATTAAAATGTATGAGAGCTGATAAAAAAAAGCTGTTTCAGAGTTGATTTTGTCTCTATTTACCCGTGTACTGAGAACCCAACGACCACGAATAAGTCTGGAACAGGATTGTAGGCTTGGATCTCTTCTTGTCTCTACACACCAACACTTTTTTTCTTGTTTACATTGTTGTACCCCACATGGGAATCATATTAGCAACATATGTCCACCAGCTTTTGTTATAGTACCACCTCTACTCAACTCAACTCAACTGATACATCACTGTAAGAAGTTCTCAAGAGACTTTTCTCGTAGATTGAATTATACATTTCAAGTTGGTACACTGACTTTTTTACGTGACTAGAAGCTAACCCAGACTAAAAGCACCTCCATGAACA
>JAANSM010000691.1:0-24582 GCA_036850725.1 Orchesella villosa | reverse complement strand
TCAATATGATCAATATAATTCAGTCATATGATCAATATGATCAATATAATTCAGTCATATGATCAAGATGATTCATTCATAGGATCAATATGACCAATATGATCTATTCAGCTACGTCTTTCAGTCCACTTACGTGGCTTTTATTTTAGATAGGTCTTACTCATCTGTACCAGTTTTGGGTAATTCATAATTTGTGCTATGCAGCTGCTAGGTCGAATCAACTATGCATGGTGTGTCCATACGTAGTAAATAATTATGGACATCAAAAAAGCAATTCACATAGGGTGCAAAAACCTTATATTAGAGAACGGAAAATGGCAGCAGCCAATAGCTACGATTTCTAATGTGCAATTGCAAGGGAGTACTTTTTTTGCATTGCACGTATAAACAGTTAAAATCGAATATGGAATTACCAGAAGATATCATTTTAGCATTCAGATTTAGATATCCACCTGAAACCTACATATTAGTATGACATGTCATGATCGTAACGTAATGAATGGCAATGGCTAAGTCGTCGGTACTTTGATGACCATGATTTAACGATGCTTTCATTTTTGAATAAGTTATAAATTTCAATGCATGCTGGAACAATTTAGTTTAGCTGCGGCTATGCTTCCATATTTGTACATTATTTATAGTATACCTGGATAGTCTCCGCATTTGAATTTGATGTATCAAGTTGTAAATTACGTAAGAGCAAGAACTTATATCTGATGGTGATAATTGATAATTTAATCAGCGGAGTGACGGAGTTTAGTATTTGAATTTGATAGCAGAGCTGGGTTAAAGCTAATACCTGATTATCATGTCCTGAAATCTGATTTTCGTAGTCAGAATGGTATATAATTATTGCAAGCAATACGCATTCATTCCTGTAAAAATACTTTCGACTTAAAACTCCATAGACTGATTTTGATTAATCAGTAAAAAACTTATTGCAGGAAAGAAATGGTAGTGCTTGTTTAATTCAAGAGCGAGTAACAGTGCTGTTGTATTACTAATCTCGAATCAAACACAATTATTCGTATTCGTGTATTTTATTTTCTATTTAAATTAATATTGTATGGTATGAATTGAAAGTCCTTGAAAATGAATATGAGTGGAGCATAGTGTATTAATAATTTAGTACAATACAACAATAACTATACCATGTCTTTCGATGTTACATTCAGATAAATGTTGTTTTTCCAGAATTCTGCATACTTGATATGTTAAATTGTGTTTCATTTATGATATCAGCATAGCATCTTCAAATTGCTGAAAGTTGAACGTGCGCAAATTAGAACGTAATACAATACGTGCGTATGGAAAACTAATGACGAATCATTAAAAATTACTTTCTAGTTTCTAGAATCAGTACACTTCGTTTTTAATTAACATAAATAAGATATAAGTAAGTGACATATACTACATAGGATAGGAAAAACGAACTTGGAAATTGGTCATACGATTTTGCAGGTGTTCGACCGCCTATCTAAATTAAATATTGATACATTTTACTTTTACTGCTTCGTAAGCAATACAGATTTCTACGGATTTTATATTGATCTGCTATAGAGTCAGACGGAATTTCCGCTGTCCTGAATAACTGTTGATTTGTAGGTTATGATATGTTAGTAGGAAAATCGATAAGAAATACAAACGTAGCAAAATTTGCTTTCATGATTCATGAGTAACATTCGCAGAAAGGTTCATATCAAATCCATTACTCCATTGACAATTTACTTGTACGGACCATCTAGTCGAAGCCGAGAAGTCTAGCCTAAGTCCAGGCAAATATTCCATGTAACATTATCCATATATGTATGTAATATGTGCGTACCTAATTTCGCACGCAATGCAATGGTTCCTTGAGTTATGTAAATGGAAAAGGGGACAAACACCTTGTTTTGTTATCGTAGACTGAAGTAAAGTAATTCAGTGTACGTTTTGTTGTATGGTTAGGTTCAATAGGCTTCTTCGGCTTGGACTTCGTTTGATTTTAATACAAGCTTAGCTGTCTCTGTCTCTCGAAGTATGAATTTAGATATTGGGACATTAATACTATGCATGCATATTATTGTACTAAGGTAAAAGTGATCAGTAATAATAAAGCTGTAACAAATTTCCCCTTTGGTGTGGGTTTACTACTTATAACCAAAGTCATATCTATTGGCTTGAAACCTCTGCTGTCAGCATGATACGTCTCGAAATTTACAAATAACTCAATCAATATCGTTGCTCAGTTCAAACGCGTGAAAGTTTTGATGGGCAAATTGAGACAATATAAGAGTGAAAGTCAGTTGTGCATACATAATATTACAATTAAGGCCAAATTCAAACAATATCGTAATCGTTAACTAGTTGACTTTAAATTTCAAAGCATAAGTATACTGCGTGTGTAAGCAGTAAGTTGTTTCACATCGCTCTGGCACTATCCTTGACTATCAAAATTAAATTAACCTGACTAATTTTTACTTCAAATTGTGCCCTGAATAACTTCAGACAATTTAGTTTTTATTTTATTTATTGAAACACAAATGTCAAATGTACAGAAGAAAGTATGAAATGTATAATGACTAAATCATTTTCGATATCGATCATTTTAAGCTCATCAAAAATAATAATGGTTTGATAAAATGTAATGTCAGTCATCCAATGTCCTTTTGAAACATAAAAATGTTTAAGTAACCCTCTTTAATATGAGCTGAATTATACCAATTTATTTGACATTGTAATTTTTATTAGGTCTATAGGTCACGATTGTATAGTGACTATAGGCTCGACTTTTACGACTGCAGACTTCGTATATAATTCGTTTCTGGTTGTTGTGACTTGCTTGGTTTTACGTAGAAAAAGTACCTATAGTTTAATACTTCGTGCAACATCAGACGAGTGTATTTGTAGAACAGAAGAACAGAGCATAATTGCGTAACCATTTTTGTGTGCAATATTATGTAGTATTCGCATGGCATGCAAGAAGTGAGCATTTTAAACACGTTCACGTTTGAAAGTTTTATATTGAAATTAATTGAAATTTAATGTGGGAAGCAATAAACTGGTGCGAAATATCAAGTAGGTCAATTAAAACCTGGACATTTCTGAAATGTAGTAGGCAGAATTAGAACTGGTCAGGACTAACGAAAAGGAGTGGCAACTCTTGCACGAGAGCTCACAATCAAGGAGAAAGTTATTTTCCCCCATGGTCTAGATCTAGTAGCCCTGTTTATTATCTTTGCTATATATATAACTTGAATAGTCTCTTGAATTTCATTTATTAATATAGCCATTTAATGAATAATGATGGAAAACTAATAGAACTAAAGAACTGCAAAAATATATACGGAATGCAAATTATTTTATGATACTGTGAATTATAGAAAGGCATTAAATTAAGTATTGGCCAAATATTAAAAGTTTATGTACGTTATTACTGCTAAAAAGGAACTTTGAAACTGTCATTGACGTTAGCATATTGCTGTTTGTATGGATGTATAGTATAGGTATTGAATTGACAGCATAGCTATTCTATTACTTTACTACTACTGACTGGAAATTGGAATAGATCAATTACTTAGGCATGTGTGCAATGTAATGTGCATCTGGTCCATTAGTAGGATACAAGATATGATTACAGAAATACGTTTCTGAAAGTTAGTTATGTTCAGTTGCGATTCGTGTGCCGAGCCCTCATTGATTGCCTTGTATAAAAACATCAGTTTGACTAGTTTGAGCCAAAAGTAACAATTTGATTTATAAGAACATCCGTGATGAGCAACGGATGAGCAGTGCAAGCACCCATTAAAAATGCATGACCTGTGACGTGCTAAAACCTTGACAAGAATGATATGATGAGTTTTGTTGAGCAATTTGAACAGTAAAACCCTTAAAAATGTTGAGTTGGACCAGGCCCAAGAGTGAAGAGTAAGAATAAACGGAAACAACGATAATACATACGTATATTTAGGAATCATAATATTAATGGAATATATCTACGTATTTGTACTAACAACTAAAATTACATCTATATACATGTTAATAGTCTATACTTACAAAATTGATCATGTCGCGTCATGTATGTATGTATCCATGTACTTGAAAGGAAGATGAGTATTAAAAGTTCTAGGTCTCCGTGTTTGTTTTTCGAATACTGCTTCACTCAAACAGTTTGAGTAGAAAGCACACACATCTTGGATGCAATGCGGTATACGTCTTGATTCGATACAAAGTGAAGTGTTTACATTAAGAAGATAAAGGTAAACAGTGGAAGAAGTCAGAAGTAGCAGTAGCTAAAAGTTAGCAACGAAAAGGCTGTTCCGTTGATGTAGTTTGAACGGAAGGCCAAGAACTTCTTTTCTATAAATCAAAGAATATCCCTATGATTAAAATGTTTGTTATAAGAGATATATAAAGTCTTAGACTTTACAGCGATATTTCTTACATTAGTCTAACTAGAAATATAATAGTTGCTCTGAGGTAATAGTTAAAATCACAAATTTTAAATTGAAATCGTTAAGAAAAACTTTAAAAAATTAAGCCTCAATAAGTAGTGTATGAGTGTATGTATAAAATCTGTTGAAGTTGAAAGTTAGGATGATGGGCTAACACTACTAATGGTATTCATAATTCAAAGTACAGGCTGAAAAATTTGCACTCAAACACTTTAACTGTGTTATTTTCTATAACCTTTCCTTTCCAATGCAATATTTATGCCTATTTATGGATCTGGCTGGATCTTTTTGATTGTTGCTTGAAATTGCTTGTTATTGCATGTAATGCAGCATGAGCATGGAAAAATCTTATTCAGACGCGGAGGTCGAATTTATTTTACTCCTTTGATAAACCAATTATTAATTATAATTATCTAATAATCGTCATAAAGCATCTCAATTGTAAATTCGATTAGGCGAAACTCACCATACTCGCCGCGTCACACAATTCACATTCTCGTTTCAATTATTTCATAAATCATCCTTTTCATCTCACAACGCTGCTGACGTGTTGAGTTGAGATATATATAGCATAGAATGGTTGTAGGAGCCAGGAGCTGCTGGTGAATAAATTGAATAAATGCTTTGATTAATGACCCCTGCCTGATGATACAGTTGCATTCAATTAGATTTCATAAATTGAGTTTTAAATGAACCATGATACAAAATGTAGCATTTATCACTCATGTCATCTTAGGTTAGGATTATTAGGATGTACGGCCCTAGGCCCTATATATTCACTTCTGTACAGCAAATAAGCTTTATGAATTTCGAGTTCCATAAATGAATTGTAATAACACAATAAAACTTCAATGAGCCCTTCAACTTCAAAATATGTATTGTATTTTTTTCGTTAATTACAATTTGTAATTTAAAGTTAGAAGTACGGAATAAAATTGTTTGTGTGTGTAGGAAAAGGTAGTCAGCAGTATTTCATAATATATTAAATTAGTTGTAAGTAGTAATATAAATTCATGACAGTATTCAAGTTGCAAGACATATCACCTTTGTACTTTGGAACAAGAATGAAGGGACATAAGCTATGTTGCTGTAAAACTTATTAATAGGTTACAGGATGTTTTTTATTCTTTTAATTACGTAGTTATAATGTTTTTAGTATTAGTAATCTTATTCTATTTTTTTCTTCTGCAGGTTTCTGCACAGAACTCATCGTCAGCGTCAGCCTCATTTGAGACAGAAGCTGAAACTGAAAGCTCGACTGAAATTGAAGCTGAAACAGAGACTCATCAGACTAACACTACAGGAAAATGTGTAATGCATGGGATATGTGGAGATATGGAGGGGTTTGGAGATCAAACATGCAGGGTAGACCAACCCCCAGTTCCATTGGATGAAGAGTTTCACGATCAATTAAAAGGATTTTGTCCAGAGCTTTTTGACAAATATGGTTCGACCCTTTGCTGCGATTCAGATCAAGTGGAAAAACTGACCGAAAGTTTATTATATGCTCAAAGTTTGTTAGGAAGATGTCCGTCTTGTTTTAGCAACTTCCGTCGATCCTTCTGTGAATTCACGTGCTCGCCGCATCAATACACATTCTTAAATGTTACAGAAGTGGCACCTACTAGCTCAGACGCGTTAGAAATGGAGCCTGACTTGCCGAAAACAGTCGTAAGGAAATTGGAATTCCACATTACCAAACAGTACATGGATGACACATATGAAAGCTGCAAAAATGTTTTGATGAGTACCACTAATGGACCTGCCATGGATATTCTTTGTGGTCCTTGGGGATCCTATCGTTGCGATGCGGAAAAGTGGTTTGAGTTTCTTGGATCAACTTCAAATGGATACAGCCCTTTCACTATCGTTTATAGAGCTGTTGACACGAATGCGAAAACGTCGAACATTGACTTCAGTGGCATCGTTAGTGAATTGGTTGAAGGTCTTGGAGGTGACGTTAGTGAGTTGAAAGGAGGCTTCGAACCTTTAAATTTGCCAACATATAGCTGTGCAGAAGTTCCACCGGTGAGTTCAAATTATTTATTCGCTAAGCTTGCAAAATAGTTTCAATCTTCTTTTACTGTTCTCTTTTAATCTTTATGATTTATCAAAAATCAAGCCAAGTTCTATTTGACATTTTTGTAACCACAGGGTGCGAAGAAGAGGTGTTCCTGTGTAGATTGCCCAGCTAGTTGTCCTGCTGCTCAGCCGCTCCCACCGATACCACAAGAATGGACCCTATTTGGCTATCATGGAATGGTAGTGATAATGATTTTGACTTTCGTTGTTGGCGCAGGAGCTATAATTCTGATGGCATTTACTAATTACAATTACGATTCATCAGAATATTCTATTGGCTCAGGTACTTTTATTTTTCTCTGTTATTTTAAATTGTTCCATAAGCTAACAGTAATAAATTATACAATTATTGTACCAAATGTACCATCATTATTTAAAACCTCATTGTATTTGTAGTTGATGAAGTTATGCCACCCAAATGTCCAATGGATGAAGTTGACTTCATGGAGAAAATGGGAAAAAATTCAGAAGAAGCAATAAATCGATTTTTCAGATCCCTTGCTGAAAGTAAGATCCATTAAAAGTACTTCGTCTACCAATCAATTTTAATTGAAAGAAGGGATTTCTAATCATTGTGTTTCAATATTTAGCTTGTGCTGCAAACCCATGGGCGGTGATCATTCCGGGTATAATTTTAACTTCACTACTATGCTTGGGAATACACAAATTGGAGATTACAACTGACCCAGTCGAATTATGGGCTGCACCGAATTCGCGTTCCCGAATCGAGAAAGAATATTTTGACGAGACATTTGCTCCATTCTATAGAATAGAACATTTAATAATCACTGCAAGGGATGATAGTATGTCGGTTTACCACAATACGTCAGGTGCAAAAGAGCCGGAAAAATTTGGCCCTGTATTTAACAAAGAATTTATGTACGCAATTTTGGACCTTCAGAAGGAAATAGAAGCTGTAAGTTTTTGAGAACTATGACGGAGTGAAGTTTTGCTAGTATATGTTTTTAGCATTAGAAATAATCTATTTGCTTTTGGTGTGTCACAGATAAAAACGGACAGCAACATCACACTTTCTGATATATGTTTTAAGCCATTACATCCTGACAATGATCACTGCAGTATCTTCAGCTATTTAGGCTGGTGGCAGTACAGTAAGGAAGAAATCGACAAGGAGGTGGAATCGACGGCATCAGAAGGGTTGTTCGATAACTATTTGGACCATTTCAAATTTTGTTCAAGAAATCCCGTGTCTCCAAAGGATTCAACGTCATTAAAACAGAGCTGTTTAGGTCCATTCGGAGGACCAATAGATCCGAACGTGGTGTTAGGTGGATTCATCAAACCAGGAGAGCAGCATGAAGAGCCACCATTTAAAGACTCCAATACCATAATAATAACATACGTTGTTAATAATTATTACGAGAAAGAGAAGAATGAAAAGGCGAGGGAATGGGAAACAGCTTTTCTTAACTTCATGGAGGATTACGTAAAAAACAAGACTCCATACTTCATGGAAATCGCTTATTCTTCAGAACGCAGTATTCAAGATGAATTGAAAAGAGAGAGTGAAAGCGAGATAACAACTGTTGTCGTTTCCTATTTAATCATGTTTCTTTATATTGCTGTTAACTTGGGACAAATAAACAGTGTATCCAGACTTTTGGTAAGAAAATTCTATTTAGATTAGGAGTATGTTTAAATTGTGATTGAAAGCAAGAAATTAACGCTTCATTATTTATTTAGATCGACAGTCAGATAGCACTTGGAGTCGCTGGAGTGACCATTGTGTTAGCTTCGGTTGCTGCTTCAGTTGGTCTATTTGGATATTTAGGAGTGCCTGCAACTTTAATCATAATTGAGGTCATTCCGTTCCTTGTTCTTGCTGTTGGAGTTGACAATATTTTTATAATGGTTCAACATTATCAACGATCTGAAAGGCTACCATCTGAGACCAAAGCTAAGCATATTGGTAGAATCATTGGTGAGGTTGCGCCGTCGATGCTATTGAATTCTTTTACTGATTCAGCGAGCTTCTTTTTAGGTTTGTTGAACTTCTTTTATTCTAATTCTTCGTCAAATATGGACAGTATTATATTAGGACCATTGATGCTAATAAGAACTTACTCTAATACAGGTGGCCTTTCTGGTATGCCTGCTGTCAGAGCATTTGCATTTTATGCTGGGATGGCATTACTCTTCAACTTCATTCTACAGTTCACATGCTTCATTTCCATATTGTCGTTGGACATTTCGAGAAGAGAGAAAAATCATTATGATTTGTTCTGTTGGTAAGCAAGTTCAGTAGTCTATATATTAATGATACTAAACTAAATACGAGCAAACCCATTTCAGTAATCGACTACTGGATTTTGGCGTCAAACTGTAATGAAAATGAAAATGCTTCTAATTTCCAGTGTCCAAGGGAAATCAGTGGAAAAAATGAAGTATGACAAGGGTATCCTATATGCTGGCTTCAAGAAAGTTTGGGCCCCCCTACTTCTAAAATTTCCTGTCCGCATAGCTGTGATTGTAACCTTCTTTGGATGGTTATGTTCGTCAATCGCCGTCATTCCCTACATTAACGTAGGTTTGGACCAAGAGCTATCCATGCCGGAAGATTCCTATGTATCAACGTACTTCAAAGCTATGTTCGATTACCTGAGTGTTGGACCCCCTGTGTACTTTGTTGTCAAAGACAGTGGACTTGATTATAGCGATTATCATCAACAAGATCTAATTCGAGCAGGCGATTTCTCTGAAAGCTTAACAGCCCAGATTTTTGCAGCCAGTAAGATTTCTAACAGGACATTTGTTGCTAAGCCTGCTAGCTCGTGGCTGGATGACTACATTGATTGGGCAGCCAATGAAAACTGTTGTAAATATAATATCAAAACGAACGATTTCTGTCCCAGCTCAGAAGAAAGCAGAAAGAAGTAAGTAGTTTGCTTTATGTTATTTGTATTTAATATTTTTATTAGATTAGTTGGATGGTTTATTCATGAGAAATTAAAAAATTTCAGATGCAAATCATGCGGCCTGAGTGGAAAGCTGGAGGACGGAAGAATTCCTCCAGAATTATTTGAAACCTACTTAAAGTATTTCCTTCAAGACAATCCATTTGCAGAATGCCCTAAAGGAGGTCATGCTGCTTATTCGCAAGCCGTATCAACTAAGAGAGTGGACGAAAATGGTACTGCATATAGACCGACGGCATCATACTTTATGACATATCACACCATCTTAAAATCCTCAAGTGACTATACTGAAGCAATGAAAGAAGCAAGAATGATTGCCGCAAACATTACAGACACTTTGAACAAAGGTTTGTCTTCCAATACATGTGTTTTATGCATTGTTATCCATTAGTAACTGCTGTGCTAATTTGCATTTTTCAACCTATATAGAAACGAACTCAACAAGACATGAAGTATTTCCATACTCGGTCTTCTATGTATTCTACGAACAGTACCTGACGATGTGGAGAGACACTCTGCAGTCATTAGGGATAAGCTTCATCACAATATTTGTAGTCACTTTCCTCCTCACAGGATTTGACATTTACTCTGCTCTAGTCATCAACTTAACTATTTTTATGATCGTAACAAACATCGGAGGTTTGATGTACCACTGGAACATTTCTCTAAATGCCGTCTCCCTTGTGAATCTTGTCATGGTAAGTGCAAATATGCAAAATGACTGTTGAAGCTTATGCAAAGGCAAAAGGTACACTGTGGTATTCAATTTGAATTTTTTTACCTTTCAGGCTGTAGGAATTGCTGTGGAATTTTGTACACACATCGTCCATGCCTTTACAGCATCGAAAGAAACATCACGACTGGAAAGGTCGCGCGATGCTTTAGTTAATATGGGTAGTTCAGTGCTCTCAGGCATTGCTTTGACCAAATTCGGAGGAATCGTTGTACTTGGTTTTGCTAAGTCACAGATCTTCAGAATTTTCTACTTTCGGATGTACCTGGGTATAGTTCTGTTTGGGGCGGCTCATGGTCTAATTTTCTTACCAGTATTGCTGTCGTTCGTGGGTCCCCCGTCGAGAAGAGGACATTAACTGATGTTTTTAACCTGCATTCCTAGTTGCTTTCTAATGAATTTAAAACTATGTAATTCAATCAAACGTAAACGTTTAAGTGGCGAGTAAAGCTATCACTGAAATAATGGAATCTCAGTGTGTATTTATTATGTAGCCAGTCCGAAAGATAGGCATGTTCCAGATTTATAAATAAATATGTAAATAAGATACATTTGTATGTACTTGTTCAGAGGGATATATGTACGTGTATGTAATGAATGCTTTAATGCTACGAATATGTTGTACGTGACATTACTTTTTGCGAGTCCGAATGAACTGTGAATAAATCAGTACTGTGAATGAATGCTGTTATTCTTATGTGCCTCGCAGTTGGATGATTTAAATAAAGCACACACTATTGTTTGTCATTAAATATGTTAATAGTTGCTCTATTCAAATTTATTTCATCGATTTGTTTCAAGAAAATTCTTAAATAATGGCAAACCAGAGTTGTAAAGGAAAATGCCTTGCCAAGGAGAAGTCAGATATCCATCAGAGTTCTAAGAGTTCAGACGCTCCAGTTCCCCAGCCATCATAGTTGATTTCATTACTTGCAGTAGTTTGACATTTGACTGCCCACTTCTCAACTTTTAAGTTTCCACGAAAATGAATACACAGGTAAGAATTTTTCTTAAAGTTTTTATAGTAGTGTTTAAAATTTCCAAATATTCATAAATTTTCTAACATTTTTACTTAAATGTTGGACAGTGGACGTACGCAAAAACATAAGGTTTTATACTTAAACCTAAACTGTTTCTGAATTTTATTTGCAGATGTGTTTAGTTACTTTAGCCTTCTTGGCTTCACTTACTCTGTCGTTAGTTGATGCTGCAGTTTCTCCTCCACTTGCATCACCATCATTGCCTGTTGGAGTTGCCCCACCTGGGAATGCGAATGCTCCACTAGCACCTGCCACACCCCTCGCACCTTTGGAGCCGGGTAAAGGACAAAACTCTGATGACCTGAATGCAGATAGTACATTCGGCCTGTGGGGACTTGGATACGGATTAGGAGGCTGGGGAGGAGGATATGGTGGATGGGGTTCAAGATACGGTGGATGGGGAGGAAGTTACTACGGATGGCCATATGGAGGCTACCGTTCTTACTACAGGCCTTACTACAGCTGGGGTTGGGGCTGGTAATTATTTAAGAATTTTAAATTTTATAACCAATCTACTCAAGATAGAAATGTAATTTATAACGTGGTTAAAGATTATTCCTCAAAACTAAATTTATTTTTTCCCAAATATTTAAATGAGATATGTTTTAAATTTTAACTGATACATGACAAGTTTAAGAGTGCAAATATTATCAATATATATATTATCAAAGATTTTGAATTATTTATTTTCCGTTTCAATTAAAGACAATTTACGAGGAATGTAAATAAAAATGGAATATCTTATATGACCCCCAAATAATCAGTCTCCAGTTTAAGTAAATTTCATAAGGCGAACCACTCATAGACAACTCTTAAACAGAAACAAAGTCACAGAATAACATTTCAACTAAACACAAAAAAAAACACACAACATTTGGTTTAATGGCGATAGAATTCATTATTTTACTAAAGCATTACAACTATTCTAGAAAACTACTACATAATTTGTTCTACTTAATTTGAGCACATTCATTTGATTCGAAACAGACCGCAACTGCATTCCGACCCGTTTTTAGAATTACAATTGTAGGATTACCTACTTTCATACTACATGTAGTTAAATGCACTATTTTGTTTCATAAAAATACACATTAACTATCCCATATTGATCTCCACAATCTTTTTCGCACAAGTATTAAGTTCCTCCACATCTACTTTCCAGATTTGTGTATTGTATGGTGACCCAAGGTAGGCAAACTTCCCTTCGTTATCGAGAGATATTTCACTTATGTGATGAACCTATAAAATTCATAAGAATTCGTTTCAATTCAACTTTTAGAAATAGGAATAAAAATACATTGCTGCTAAATAGCCCGACATATACACTTACTTTGCTGCGTCCATGAAAACTTCGAATCACATTCGCATTCCTATCAACTTCAAGAATGATAGAATGCTTTGGAAGCATCTGTGCAATAGGTTCAAGGTGGCCCGCCTATCAATGTACAAAAGTAGGATCAGTACAATTACAGCAATAATATTTTATTGAATCATAATTCACATTAATTTTCAACAGTTGAAAAAAGATACAAACTTACATAATACTCAGCTTTAGCGGCATATTCATTAGGAAGTACCATGTTGACTCCATATAAGCCGATCTTGATTATGTGTAATATACGCAGCAAAAACTTTCTAGCGTAAGGCACCGGTCCCAAAATGTCTATAAGCGTGGATTTCTGTTTAATAGAAAATTATGTCGTTAAGTACTAATAATAGTTGAAAAATAACACATACTTGAAGGTGTCATACGTTAGAATATCGAGGTGCAATGAGACTTATATAAAAGCCACCCCTGCCATTAGATCTGATGTTATCAGGCGAACCAGGTAATCCATCAATGAAAACTTCCGACGTTCCTTTCTTGTCGCCTTTTAAATGGTATCTAGAAATTGTTCATTTTTATTTTAAGCTGACACGCGTACACTAAATACTAGATAGTAAAAAGGGAACAAAACATACTACGTGGAGTGAAACTTACTTCATCACACGAGATCGTACAGATTCTGAAACCACCACGAATTCTTCGTCTTTTGAAAGTTGTACCCCATTAGCAAAATGTAATCCATTTAGCAGAACTTCGGATTTTTTTGTCTTCGGGTCAGTACGAATTAACCTGGAGAAAAACATGCCAAAAATGCGATACAGATACTGATATATATACATAACATGCCCCTGCGCCCACTTATCTGAATAACTCAAACTACAAACTAACATTATGTGAAATTTTTATACTTGTACAAAATACAATTACAGGTTTGTTAACTCACCTCCCAGAAGGCTCGCCAAGAAATTCATCAATTGCATCTTGCAAGTACGAATGTGTACTAGAATCACTCCAATATATTGATCCATCTTTAGCAATGTCCAAATCATTAGGATTCATTGGTAGTTTCCCATCAATCGTGTCGTTGGAAGAAACCAACGTTTCAACCTTGCCTTCAACGCAAAAAATGGATACGCCAAAATCATTTCCAATCAAATAGATACACATAGGCTGCAACAATTAATTTATATGTAATTTATGTATTATACCTTTGTCTACATCAACGTTAAAAATTCCATAATAGGCGTCCGCAACAATAAGTCTTCCCTCAGATGAAAAACGCATGCCTAAAGGTCGCCCACATTTCTTTTCCTCCCATTTTCCCTCTGTAATTAACAAATCGGCATATTATGTATAATTAAGTAACAGCAAGGTACTAAAAACAAAAAGGCAATCCACATAATATATTAGGGGTATTCACTCAGTCTGTTAGACCCATCTCGTCTGTTAGCATCGTTATGATAACGTTGGTAGCTGTGAACGGATAAAAAATCTAACTTCGTTAACATGGCTTCGTAAATGCACTTTTAACGAAACGGAGATAACGGGTGATTTTTGATACTTTAGCCCCGTTAAGATCGTCACCAATCTCTTCCATAGTAAAATTTTTGTAACTGTTAACGACAGTTCGTTATTCCTGTTAACCAAGCGGACCAAGCGGGGTTAATGGGGATAACAGACCAAGCGAGAGACCGGGTGAATTGCGCCATTACATACTAAAAGCACTTACCACACTCCAATCCAAACTTTGCAACCAGTGAAGCCTTTCCATCAACATATTTAATCACATTTCCCCCAATCAAACCAGTATAGAGCTCATTTCCTCGAATAGCAATGGACTCTGGTCCCACTACCTCTCCATTCAGAATTGCGGTGGCCCTATCAAGCTTATTGTTAGGCTCCAATTTCCCAACCAACTCCATAGCAGGCGTGTTCCTATACGATTTACATTACACAAACGACAACATATTAATAATACTTAAAACTCTTTTCTTTCACTATTCATATTATTGTAAAAACATAAAAGCATCCATAACCAGCCGGTTCTCTAAGCGGATTCATTACTAACAACTAATGACTAACGAGAAAATTAAAGTCCCCAAACTTTCAACTTAGCATCTCCTTCGCACACCAACCTAAAAGACTCGAATCTGATGTATGGAGGGAGTCCAGGAATAAGAATCAACAACAATGTGACAACCATCATGTCCACACTGATTCTTCCCAACCTTCCAAGCAAATTCCGAAACAGCCCCATCGTGAATTTCCTTTTCCCTTTCCTTTGCACCACTGACTAATAACTAAACACACAAACAACAAGCACAATAATAACCGTCCAGGAGGATCGAAAAGGGTCAAATTCATATAGCCCGGATGAAAATCACAATCATCACCTTTGTGTTTCAACTTCTTCTTCTTCTTTCAAAAACCTACTCACGCACCTGGTCTACACTTCCATAAAATTTAACTGGATACTGGATGGGATTAATTATGTAATATTTAATTGATCTCCAATCTCACGTCATTCCAACAACTTCCTTATCATAACCTTTTCCCACCACCATGATGATCCACATAAAATCATTGGATTACGCACGGACGAAATCCGACTTTTTAGCAATAGACGATAGAAAAGCAGAGATGCAGATATTTCAGATACGGCCAGATACTTCCGGCTAACATTACATTGGAAAAAGTTGAAAACATTTACATTTTTATGTACCTCTCCTACAACACAGTTGGCCCTTTCAAATTGAGGGTTGTGCGCGCAAATTCCTTTTTCAATTGCTAACTTTGAGTGAATGTAATGTTTGTACAGAAAAGGTATGTCAGATGCAAAAAAAGTGATTTTGTTACAGCAAAAAGTGTATTTACCAGGTGACGTTTGTGTATTTGTTGACGTTGACAGCTTTTTTGTTTGTCTACTACTATAACATACCACATCATCACATTTATCACTTTTTAGCTCAAGGAAGGAGGAAGGAAAAATGGACCGATGATTAATTTTTTCTCGTAATAATAATAAAGAACCTGTTTTGTTTAATTGACAGCAAGTGTAATTAATTAATTGTGATAGACAAGTGTATCTACGTGCATGGGCCGGTCACGCGAGAGTTGATTGAAATCGATTGTCGATTGTCGATACGCACGTCCTACGTCACGGATTGTACGTGCCGCAGACATTTAGAGCCAAAGTCAAGACGCTCAACTGTCAACGTTCGGTCTGAGAAATTGAAAGGCTGAAGGGTAACAGAGGAAAGATGGAGGAGGCGATAGCAGAGGTGAAGAAAGCTGTGACTGTTGGTCGAACAGATGTGCTGAATACTGTTCTGGAGAACTGCCATAAGTGTAAAATCAGATATAATGATCTTGTTTGATCTAACATGTAAACTTAAGTTTCCGCAAGTAGTCAAGTAGGATTTATGAATTATACATGTTTTTATTTTCAGATGCCGAAGGAGGGGTTTCATTGAAGGAGAAGATTTTACAGGAACTAGTAGTTCCGGAAGGGACGTTTTTGCATTTGGCTAGTAAACTAGGTCTTCAAGATGTTGTTAGAGCTTTGTTAACTGCTGGTGCAAACCCGGTGATTGAAAATAGGCAGGGAGAAAACGCTTATGAGATAGCAGCTACTGAAACGATGCAGCAGGTGTTTGTGGAAGAGTTATTGAGAGCTGCAGCAAAATCAGAGTATGCAGATAGTCATTATTAAGGCCAATAATCGCAAAAAAACTATTGACATAACCGATAGATTATAAGTATGTTTTTGTTTTTTATGTTGTAGCCTTGCTAGAATTGATCAGCTTATAAAAGCTGGAGTGGATCCGAATTCGTGGGATTGTGATGAGAGGAAAAATACTGTTCTGCATTGGGCCGTATCGTTTGGAAATGCTCAAACTGTCAAGTATTTAATAGGTACGTACTTTTTTTGTGATTTAATTAATCGTTGACTGTATTTGGGCGGAAGACATATTGAACTAAAACACTAAAAGGCTTATTATAACCACAGACAAAGGCTCCGAAGTTAACTGTGAAACAAGCGAAGGAGTCACGCCGTTGCATGATGCAGTTGATAGAGGAGATGCAGATATTGTTCAAATTTTACTAAAGGCCAATGCATCTCCATTAATCAAGGCTGAAAAAGGGTAAGGATGGTTGTAATATTTTGTGTTTACTGATCATTGATGCGGATAATTGCCGGTGTTTACGGGTATTATTACATGCATACAATTAACTGGAATAATGTTTACATGTATTTTCCAATGGGTAGGAAATTCGCTGATGAGTCTCCGTTAGATTTAGCTTCGCAAAAACCAGCCATTTTTTCTCTGTTCAGTCAATATTTGGCAGCCCAATTTAAAAGAACGAATCGAAGTTCTTCAATTGACTCGATAGGTCCAGAGAGTCCATTGTTTCCGAAGGAAAATCCTATGAGAACTCCATCCGTAAATGGACACCATCCGAATGTAACTCCAGAGAGCGTGGAATACATTCCGTTGCATCCTGGCTTTAATGCGGTAATGTCTTCACCTCAATGTAAATCACGTTATTTTGTTAAGAGAAAAAAGTTTTATGCCGATTTTATCGTTTTATTTGCTTAGTGCTTGGAGGGGGTTATCAGAGGCCTTGAGTGGAAAGCTCCAATACATCCTATTGTTACTGATACAAATCTAAGTTTACTTTGGCCACAGCCTAAGAGTCTGCATCAGCTAGAGGGTCTTCATTTTCGCCCGGAAAAAGTTTTGCACCTTTCAGTAATTAAGAGCGCAGAGTCCGTGCATAGGTGAATTTTATGAATGAATTAAACGTTTAGAATTGTTCGCGCTCTATAATAAATTTTGGATCTATTTCTTTATATTCTATTTCAGAATTCTAGATATTTTCAGCACACACAAAGACGTTTTTGAAAGCCTTGGTTTCGATGTGACAGCACAGCAAGTGGAAAACAGTATTTCGCATGACAGTAATCAGTCATCGTGTATTCTATCTAGTCAAATACAGTGTTGTGTCAATCCTGACATTTTATCACTGCCTAATTCATATCGGTTGCACATTACAAGTCAGAAGGTATTCCGCTCAGCGAAATTAATGTAGTCAATTTAATGATAGTCACGGAATTCTTTATTTCTTAAGTCACAGGTTAATTTATATCATTACGACAATGTAGGTTCGTATTACGGCTGCGGATTTATGCGGGTTAAATTATGCAATAAGCACATTTCTGCAACTGCTCACTATTTATTCGAAAGAAGAACCGGCAGGAATTCCGCCGTTGATTATTAATGACAGTCCAAGCTTGAAGCACAGGGCAGTATTTATTGATGTAACACAAGAACGGATCCCAACAATTGTAAGCATCTAATGATACAGTAAAATTAGTTTGTGAATTTCGTCTGCATGTTATGGTTTATTTATTGCTATTGTCTTTGTTGTGTCTAGGAGAGTTTATTCGAAATTATCAAAACACTTGGATTGCTCAAGATAAACTTCCTGCATCTTCATATGAGATTAGATAAAAATGGACCACCGTTATCTTATACTAAAGGGTAAGATGATATTTATACACGTACATATTCTTTTTATGGGAGGACAGTCCTGCCTGCAGTCGTTACTTACATATTGTTGATTATTGTCAAAAGTGAGATTGTTGCAATTGATCGAAATTGCCAAGATGCTTGTATCACTCTTGTACCTGCCATTGACGTGCCTTGCGGAATAAGTGCCACAGAGTATTTTCAGTTTATAAAGCCTGTTATCAAAGAAATATTGCCATGTTTTGCATCTTCAAAGTAAGTTAAAGTATCTTTATCAAACTATTTACCAAGTCGGAAGTACAGGTAAAAGATGAAACTGAATTAAACGTAATTTTGCAGGTATATCCACATCGGACCACAGTTGACAAGCTTAATATTTTTAAAGGACAGTGTTGAAAGCGCCCATGGAATCAATTTCAGTGCTATTTGGGAGTTTTTGCCTGTTTCTGAAGTTGATAGTATAGTGATGATGTGTTTTAACGCACTAAAAACACACATAACAAACCCATCAATTCTTAACACAGTTCCAACTAACGTTGTTCTAGTAGAATATGGTTTTCAGGTATGGATATTTGAAGTTTTATGTTTGTGTAATTGTTCCATTGTTTGGATAAGGTCAAAGTTTAGGTCGCATCCAAACAGTATGAACGTACAATAAAATTGTGTAAATGAGGGATTCATTAATAATAGTAAAAAAATGAGTCTGCGATAATGCACAAACAGAACTTGTTTATGTTATGATGACAGTGTTGTGAAGTACTTAATTCTACTCAATATACTTTGAATTTTTTTAAAGGCCGACTACAATTTTGGTGCCTCGATTCTTGAAATGACACAGAGTGCGTGTTCATCTTGTGTTTGTGTCGGGACTGCTGCATGGAGCAGGTTTGCAAATTGATGAAAACACACTTGGTTTTGCCCCATTACATCAAGTATTAGTGTTTTTCAAAATCAATTCTATTTTAGTTTGTCTGGATGTCCCGAAGCGTCTCTTTGTAACATCTATCATGGAACCCTTAATGCAGTGAATAACTCCAGTTTGGGAATAATTGTGGCAAATTGGTCAGGAACTTGTAACTTTACTCCCAGAGTGTTTGCATGGCCAGGCTTTCTCCTGGCATCTGGTCTAGCCTGGAATCATAATACACATTGGGTACGTGTAATTTTTTGTCACTTGTGCTTAAGTTTTCTCTTAAAATGTGCAGTGTTGTTTGGTTAACATTGCATTATCATATTATCTTTTTGGTCTTCTGTAGGAATATCTGCAGGGCTCGCTAGCCAGTTTAATCAGTACTTATATTTTGAAAGACAAATCAGGGATTGCAGGCCAAGTTGTCCTTCAGTTAGGATGTACCGAAACTAGCCTTCTTCGCGTTGCCTGCAATCAACCGCCTAACGACATGGCCAATCTTCCACCTGCTGATGGAAGTACATTGTATAGACTTGTTACAGATCCTGATACTGTCTCACTTGAAAACATATCCTTGGAGTCGTTTATTGTAAGTAATCAAACTGTTTTATTCGATATTGAAGTAAATTATAAATTAAATTATTATTATTCATTGTAATTAAATTGGAAAATTCTTTAACTTAGAAATGCATACGAGCATTAAAAAAATGTCAAACGATACTTCTCTTGGATTCTAAAATTGCGCGTGAAGACAATCCAGTATTTGATGAACTTTGTTTAACAATGGAATTGATGTTACTTGCTTGCAGGTACGCTACTACTAATATTACATCCATATTATATTACTTTTATTTTTATTTCTTACAGATTAATGTGTATTATGAATTATGTATATTATACTGATCACCGTATATAATTACCATTACTGTAAGGTTCATTTTAAATAAGGGTATGGATTTGAATTGTAGGATTGGGAGGAGTCTTCTTGTGGCTGGCATTAATCCACGCAGTAATATGGGGCTTACTGTGGTGAATTTCGGAATTGCTAACCTTCCCCCAACTGTGCGGACAGACATTGCAAATAAGTAAGATATTGAGATAATAGTACTTTCTATGCAGAGTTTCATGTATTAAAAATAGCGATTATCTGATTATACTATATTGCATTATTTAGGTTACTTATTTTGACGGACGAATATCGTCGTGTTTGGCTACTTCGAAATTTTCCACAAGGAATAGAAACATCCCTGTGCACTCTAACGTCAGTTCTTCAAAGATTTATTCCGGATTCATCGAGGATGATTGCAGGGCGATTAATGAATTTGTCTCCCAAAAATTCCATTAGTTTGACGAATGGTGACAGCTTCGAAAGAGAGAACCCCTGAATTATGTCAATTATGTGTGTGTATGCAGTAGTTTTTTGTTTGCAGGTAAAACTGTTATTTATGCCGTATACTATAGTGCTTTAATCTTTTTGCGCGACATTAATGATAATGAACAGATTTGGTTCTGGTATTCTACGAGTAGTTTTAAATATTCTTTAATTGGGAATACTTTCAACATGTTACGAGAATAGTCAACTTTATTTTGCCAGTATATTACTTTAATTTAAATTCATACTTAGTTCAAACGCTGTATTTGAACATTTCAGAACCTATATATGTACGTTTTAAATTATATTAATTTCTTGAAAGTGTAACTATTCGATTACATTGCCAATTGCAAATAAATAGCAAATGTAGCAACGGAGTGAGCGAGTACTATACTATTGACTATACTGATTCTATTAAAATCCATTATTTTTATGTATCATCTATAGCCTTATTCATTATTACTTCCTCTAGGCCCATATAAGAATAAGA
This sequence comes from Orchesella villosa, assembly GCA_036850725.1. NCBI lineage: Eukaryota > Metazoa > Arthropoda > Collembola > Entomobryomorpha > Orchesellidae > Orchesella > Orchesella villosa. The sequence goes on along the minus strand of JAANSM010000691.1, from coordinate 3,725 downwards.
ACATATACTCGTCTTCTTGCCTTTACTTACTTTAGCTATCTTCACTTGATCATAGCCGCAACATTATTTTTTGTTCTCTTGTCTTGTCTTAGGAAGTGGTAACAATTCTAACTCCTTTGTGCTTATGGGTTTCTTTAAACTCCTCTTTCTTAGATTTCCCATAACCGTCTAACAAGTACTGTCGGCTGGTTTTCGTTGCTGTGAATACATTTCTGCGAATGGAACCTTCTTTTGACCTCAGTACCCTATTTGATAGTATTTCTGGATTTGACTTAATAGATCGTCTTTCTATCCTCGTTTGAGTATTCTGTAACTGATTACTAGGTTTCCTATCGGTACCCTCAAGATTTACAACAGACGACCTAGCAGCTGTCAAAATAAGTTTAATATGAGGAATCTTGTAATAACGTGACCAAACGTAGTGAACATACATAATAAATGACAAGAACCTGCATTCGCTTCCTTAGATTTCAAATCCCGGAGCTCTTTTGCATGTTTTAGGGCACTGGATGACGACTGCCCAGGTAGTTTAAATGCTATCATTTGACTGCTTCTTCCTATTTCAAGAATGCTTCCACCCCCACCCATTCTGTATTCCATTTCCGTCGACGCTTTTATATCAGGGATACGAGAAAACTTTGAAGGAAATAATAATTCTAGCGAATTCACCGGTGTCTCAGCAAGAGGTTTAGGCACCTCAGATTCAGACTTTCTCGCTGCTGAAGCCATAGTTCCAGCGCTTAATGGCGATTCTAATTGCGTACGAGATTCATCGGGAACTACTACGTTATAGTCAATGTCGTCATTCCAAGCATCCACAAAGCTCCCACCTGCCGTTGTAGTTGTACTCCAAGTAGCTTCGCCAACAGGAAGTCGCTTTTCAGGGGAATATTCAGAAGAAACAGGACTGCTCGGCCTGTTTAAATGAAGACTTGAGTCAGTCTGAGATTTCAATTTTAATTTCCCAACGGAAAAGTGGCTGAAATATTTTTTCTCGTCATTTTCTTCCTCTTCGAAATCTTCATCTTCATCCTCCTCATCATCATCAAGGTCGTTCCAAGATTCAGCTGGTGAATTGGCTGGAGCGCGTTTAAGTAAGTCGTCGTTTTTTCCAGAAAGATTTTCTAGAAACCAGGGTAAAGGTTCTCGCAGAAACGGATCCATAACTGATTCTCTCTGTCGACTAGGTAGAACCTCAAGGGCACCGTGGGCCCAAGTATCAAACTTTGGGGGTAATGGTGGAACGTCTATTTGGTCTGGAATACAGATTTGTTCGAAAAGATCGGGGTCAGTATCTAGAAACTGCATATCAATGATGCTAAGCCACGTATCCCTTAGGTCGGAGATGACCGTTTCTGATGCACGTTCGAAATAAAATCGGGTTGAACAAATCTCCCACGCCGTCTCATAGAAGTCTCCTGCTATGATTTTACACATGTCCCTAATTGTATTTTCGGGAGCTAGATTCTCAGTCACTTTATTCAGCAATTTAACAGACGTAGCAGCAGAAGTAGGCTTGGAAGGACGGGCATGCGACTGACGGGATTTCAAACCTTTCTTCATTTTTTTGAATTTCTTTTTCTGAAGATGCAGATTTTCTGAAGCAGCTTGATATTTATAGTCAGCTCCAGATTCATTGTCATTTTCTGCCACAATTGGGATTTATTAGGACGATAAATGTTTACACCTTAATGGCTTAATACTCAAACCGAACTATGTCTTGTAATTTTACCAATTGGAACAGTAGAATGTTTGGACACCACCTTTCGTGTATTCGAATTCTTTGAAGGCGAAGCACGAAGCTGATCTTGATCTAATTCCATAATTAAACTAATTTGATTATTACAGTCCTATCTTGGATGATTATGACGTTAATTAAAAAGCAATATCAAGAGGTTGAAAGCTCGGAGGAAGTCTTCGATCGTTTGCAACAATTGATTGAAGTAGGCGATAATGAGGTCCTCATCTGTCACGAAGCGGCTAATCAAAACGAATAATTTGTGGGATTTCTAGCAATTTATTTGAGAATCATTTGTTTCAAATTCGATAGGAATAGTCCATAGAAACCACGTAACTTATCCATATCTAACTTACACACTATAACATTTAACGGTCCTACACGGTCTAGTCTAATCGTCATCTCTTCTCCTCATGTTACTTCTGTCTACTTTCCTCTTCTTAAATGCAACATCAGGTTCCGTTTTTATTGAAAATCCAGAAGAGGTAGTACTGCTGCTTGCGCTCAGCGATGCGACAGACTTTTCGGTAAACGTTATTGGCGGCCGTTTCTTAACTGTTTGTTTAGCGACGAATTGATGAGTAGATGATGCAGGTAATTCCAAGTCATAATCAGCGCTGTAGGCCACACAAGTAAATATTGTTTAATAAATAAACTTAATAAAGACTTATTGGGTCAGGTATTAGGACGGGTGTACGAAAATACCAAAGAGGGGGGTCTTCCCATTTTTTTTAAAAATTTTTTATTTGTTTTGTACATCTATCTCCATGCTAATCGCCATTAAACTGTACAATTTAATTTTCTAACCTAACCAAATCTAACCAAACCTCATGTTATAAGATGAAACTCCTCAACTTATCCACCAATCCTCATACCCAACGTATGCTAGTTGTATCCTAGCATCGGTGTTCATTTCGAATCAAAGACCCCCCTCTTCCTATTTGAACACCCGTCCTAATACCCTACCGACTTATTGCTTTCGAGAACAAAATTGAAACTTACTCTTTTTGAATTGTTTGCCAACCCCCTGATCGATTATATGGTTGTGCAGGCTTGTGCATTTGGGCGAGTTTAGCATCATCTGCTTTCTTTTCTTTTTCTGACCTGTGGGAAATTTTCGGTTGAACATTCGAAGTAGATGCCCCAGGTTTGGAAGCGTCTGGATCTCCTCCAGAAGGATCCAGCCCTGCTTTTTCGTAGTATGCTTTAAGTTTCATAGACATGTCGGGATTATCCTCCATATCCTTTTTCATAGCAGCATTTGCAGCCTAGACACATAAAAGCAAAAACAACTAAATGCAAAGTTTCTTACTATTATAATTTTATCAAATAAAAAATATCCATTCAAAATGATTACCTGCTCAATCATTTTCATGTCATACTCCAGTTTCTTTTCTTTCTTCTCATCCTGCTTGTTCTTCTTCTGAATGTCTTTAAGTCGCTTTTGTACGTTCTCTATGTGACGTTTTCCACTCTCATGAAATGCTATGCTCTAAATAAAAAAGAATATAAGATATTCATTTATCATAAATGTCAAATGTCACGAAATGTCATGCAATACAACTACAAAGTTTTTCTTAACTTACGGCTTTATTATCGGCCAACCAACACTTGCAAATATCACAAAACTTTTTGTCCAGACTTTTCCAGTAATCTGCCATTTTTAGGTTATAATTTAACTTATGATTGATATAAAAAAATGTCCGAGAAGTAATAACTGATCACAGATGACTGATAATGGACAGCTGCGAATCACAAATTGAAGGATTTTCTACCAGATACAGAGGAGAAAGTTAGGGAGGTTTCGCAAATGAGGTACGGTGATGGTGATGGTGATGGTACTACAATCACCGTCACAATACCGTACTGTAACGCAGGGAGGTTTCGCAAATTTGATTGTAAGCTGAATATTGTAGACTAAAATTAAAAGCTCGCGCTCTCTCAAATCCCGTGCCCTATACTCAATGATCATTGAGGTTAACGTAGT
>JAANSM010000690.1:0-24595 GCA_036850725.1 Orchesella villosa | reverse complement strand
TCAACATGTTAAGATTCTCTACGAGGTACCATTACCCATCCTGGTTCTGGCTCAGGAGGCGTTGGAGGTCTTTCTTGAGGATTTCTTCCTTTCCCTTTAATTAACTCCAGTTGTCTCTTCAGTTTTTTATGAAACTGGACAAGGCTTTCCTATAATGAAAAAAGTGCCTCTTAATTAGCTCCTTTTGTTACTCCTTTCAACTTATCTGATAAACCATAAATATATCAAATACATGCACTTACATTTTCGCTTTGCAACTCTCTCCATTCTTGCACCATATCTTGGTTGCTCATGCGAGGACCATTTGCTTTATTCTCATGTACTTGTTTTTCCAGATCATGTTTTGTCTGTAGAAGATCTTCAATGTCCATCTGTGCTTGCAAGTATTCTTTCGCCAACTATTTGAAGAACAATTAATTTAATATGCATTTAAACTACACCACATACGTGCAAGCTTTAGACTGTTTTAAAGCAACAAGAACCTTACCGCTTTGTGTTCTTCGAATATTCTTATAGATTCGGGTAGATCAGTGGCAGGAGTGATAGGCTGAAGATCCTGATCTAGCATCAAGTAGGCATTTTCAAACAACGACTCACGAGCTTCCTCGCTTTCTGAAATTGAAAAAATATAATTTTTAATTACCGTTTAATTTTTCACAATATAAATCCCTATTAAACTAATTTGTATGCGTGGGTTTATTTTTCTTGCAAGAAAGTACTCGAATCCGAAGTAAAAGATTTACCAAGTTGTAACTGATCCCTAAGAAGGATCCACCGACATTGTAAAGCTTTAAAGAGGAGATCATGTTTATCATGTTGAACACTAACAGCCTGTTTGGTAGCCTCTATGACACTGACAGCATCCCTTGGACTCGCTAGTAATTTATCAGACTCCATCAGGTCATCACAGTAATCACTGTTGCAACTATCAGATCGCAACTCATCAAAACTACTTTCTCGACTACTGCCTGGACTGTTGCTACTACTTCCCCCACAAACTAGTCCACTACTTGCCCCATCGTCCGAAAACACACTTTCATGGCTTAAGCTACTTCTGTCATCACTTTCCGACCCCATCCCTCCTGTACCACATTTATGGGGGCAAGCCGAAAAGGTGCAAATCATTGTTTCTCTTGTCTTATATCACCCAAAACAATTACGTATAAACTTTTCTGTTGCGTATAATATTATTTCAGAATCCTATGAATAAATCCTGTTCTCGTCCCAGAAAACTTTCTTCCACTGCGTTTCCAAAAACGGTTTGCAGTGCTAACCGAAAACATATGCAACTTTTAAGCACAATATATGAAGATACATAATTTTTTCCGTTCTCACTGAACTCTTTCTTCACAAAAACCAGGTAAAAATAAGCATTACAGCATCTTTTTCAAAAAAAAGTTAAGACTCTGTGTAAGGAAGCGTGTAGCTATCTCAATTGATGACGATTTAGTATAGTCACGCTACATGAAAGAAGAGAGGAGAGGGCAAACAAGTAATATGTTCTCCTATAGTAGTTGGCAACGCCAAGTCAATGCCACTTTCTTAGCTCACTAAATCTTCCATCCGACTTTTTGAGAGAAATGAATCTTTAATAAGAAGGCACCGAAGAAAGACTTGTCTGCCAGCGCACAACAAGAATACACTATTCGACAAGGAAAAATCTTGCCTTCTCTACTACTTCTCTTCTTAACCACAGCAAAAACTCTGCTAATCTCTCGTCGACAACCGCACCACTGACACAAGGAGAAACGTTTCCGAGCATTAGGTTAGGTATTACACCAATGTACTCACATGAAGACGGCTCGCTAGCAACTAAACGATCTTCTCTGATTGTAAATGAGTTGGACATGAAATTCGACTCTTCTTCTTCCACTACATCTTTCAAGTTGCTGCTAAAACAGACTCAGAGATTTTAAAATCTCTTCAGAAAGAAGCCATGCAATCCAAATGGGAAGCTCTCTGCGGTAATGAGTATATGAATATATTTTTACTTTTCTCCTTGTGCTCTCTCTCTCTCTTAACTTTTTTGGCACTGTTGAAGACGTGCGATTTTTGCGTACATTATCTGAAAGGTATGGTGTGTATACGGATGTAATACATAATAATATATAATGTAAAATGTTTATACAACGCGCACATTTAAACACGCAGACCAAACAGAATTAAAAGAATAGGATGAAGTTGGCGTGCTCGCCTATTCCATATAACGCCAAACGCATTTCAAAATACTAAATATTGAAAATTATACATATGAATTGCTTACAGAACTAGAAATCGTAAAAAGCTTATACAAATCATGAGAAGTCAGCGCTGACGCCTTGCTTTCTTGTGGAAACTGTAATCCAAGGTGGAGTTTATGTAGATCATAGAGACGGACGGATGGGTTAAAAAAGATTAAGTATATTTGTGTATAGTGTATTCGTAATAGTCGCAATGCAAACTAACATTAGCATTACTGTACTGGAAGTTAACGGAAGACTATTATAATGCATTAATGTATAATATATGTATATTGTGCAAGTGTGCTTAAGATATAAACACATCGTCAAAAGGAGCAAAAAAGGCATATCATAACCATCTTAAATAACCTTTACTCATAAATCCGCTCACATCTCTGCAACAAAGTAGTTTTGGGGACATTTTTATCTGGCAAGTCACTACCGCACTGATTAGGAACAAGTAAAGTAAAAAAATAAGGTTTCAGAGTACAATTCAATGAGCCCACACTTGATGAAACGATTCGGAAGGAGGAAACAACAATTTTTTATGAGAGGAAATCCATCATTACCAAAAGCTACAGTTTTAAAACATAATTACGGGCATAAACACTGATTTTATATGCAAGTTCTAAAGAACAGAAGGAAGCAGAGAAGTTGTGTTGTAAATATAACATAACATAATCATTAACCATATCCATCAGGTAAAGGCTTGGCTGATCTGAAAGCTCCAAATTTCTTTGCCAATACTGATATACAAAAGTTTCTAGTTCTTTACTGCTGCCAGTAAGATCCGAAAAGTGAGCAGTGAGTAGTCTTTCAAAAGAAAGACAACTTTGCGAGAGATGAGTCATCCAATTATCAAGAAGTTTGGAAATATACATGTTCCAACCTTACTTACACATATGGATTTTGCGTTATATCCTATATACTATGTTCGAATAATATACCATTACCATGCTTCTGAGTTCTGTGACTGAAAGTCATAATACAATCGCTGCCAGTAACAAAATGCATCAAGCTTTGCTCATGTTAAAGCTCAAAGCACTAAAGTTTACATAAAAAAGTGGATATTTACTATTTATGTTCGCTTAAAAACAAGATTTCGATCGAGCATTGCCTTTACACACTGTCTTGGGATTTTGGGAGTTTTAGAGATCATCATCATATTTGTTATTACTACTTTTACCCTACCGTATAAATGCAAATCGTCACGTGTCAGTGTCACTAAATCATCACTTCTGTAATTTACAAAGAACAGTCATACTCCTTCAAAAATACTAGTTTTTTACTCTGAAAATCTTAGCTCTAAAAAAGCAATAAACTGAGAATCAGAAAATAACTGCAAATTGTAAAATAAATATAATTTTCAAATCCTTTTTGGATAGAGATAAGGGATGAAATAAAACATTCACAGAGCAAAGAAGTAAGGTGTAAAGAGTCCACAGTCCCATTTGATATTTAAAAAATAAAGCAACATCATTTGTTTTTCTCTAAAATTAAACATGAATGAGGTCGAGGAAACAGAATATAATCTACTCTATCACATCATGCTTTGCTGAATTGCCGACGTCCTCCAAACAACATGATATTATATATAGTATTGCATGTTCTTTCTTTTCTTAATCAATTAATACGGTAAAAACTACCTACATTAAACGGAGAAAGGATAAACTGGCGAGGTATTCCCCGACCCATTTTTTGTTTCTCGAAAGAACCAACTTGAAATACTTACATACAACATCCAAACAAACTCCCGAGAGGGTCGATTTGGAATTTGGAAGCTCAAGTCGGAAGGATGACTCATCTTGAGCTCATATTTCCTTCATTGGAAAACTAAGCTTCTTACAGAGCAGAGCAGACATTGCACCTCTCGAGCTAGGAACACACACACACACCACACCATATCCCATCGTATCAAACAGTCTTTGAAATCGTTTTCTGAACAATGCAAAAAAAAGGGTCAGGAAGGGTGAGTAACGTACACATGGCATATGCATGCATGCATACACGTTTGACTTTCAATTTAAAAGTTTACTTACTATCTATAAAAAAATTCTGTAAATTAGCAGAAACAAACAATATCTCACTACTAGAATGTAATGCAAATATAAAAGTTCCTACAGCATATTACATTACAGCAGCATCACAAGAAAGACGGACTAGCGTACAGATGCTAAAATACTTCCTAGTAGATCTTGTTCTTTTCTCCTATCGAGTTCCTTGTAATTTATACCGCATGTGTGTATGTTTACTCATCTGTCAGCGTCGTCCTTTTTTAGAAGTCTGAAAATCCGCACTACAGAATTCGAAGACAAAAACAAGATTTTACTATGTAGAATATATATGTATGTGTACACCAATTGATTTTAAAAAAGTCCGACAAGTTGTGAAATCAGCTCTTTACATTTCCGAACTCCTATTGAAATTCGCCGGTTAACAACCGCTTTCATGTTCCGTTTGTCAGCTAAAAACATTATATGCGATGCGATAGACATTTCATTGGTTGCTGTTTTGGTTTCCAATAAGAAAACTGTTTACTATTCAGTGGTTTACCCCTTTCATTTAAGAACTTAAGTTTTACAACAAAAAGAAACGACACAAGTCACATACACAAGCACACGTAGTGTTTGTATGCAAAATTAACAAAATGATAAAAATAGTAATTCTGTAAAGTAAAGATACTTCACAAGATGACAAGCTCAGAAGTAGAAGCTTTACCGTATTTCAGGGACTGACAGTAAATTTAAATTTATTAAAGATTCCATTTGTTCATCCAATTTTTTTATCATCCCATAGCTTTTATTGCAGAGACAGAACACGTCATTGTCTTGTTCTTTTTTCATTTCATTTGTTCATCGCACTTCCCTTCTGCTAAAACTTCGTAAGTGGATTTGATCTGGATGACTAAAGCAGCAAACTAACTTACAATCTGTTCTTTACTTTACAACTTTACAATTATTATATTGATTCTATTTTACCTTAGCTCCCCGTGTACATACGAAACGTTGCTCTTGTATTCTAAAATTGAACCATGAATAAGTCTTAAGAGCAGGTCTCAGCAGGTCTTAAAAGAGGACTACTTACTTGTTCCGTGACTCATGGAAAATTGGAAAGAAAAAAGTTTCAAGTGAGTCTAATTCAGGGAAATCAGTTGTATTACGTACTTTTTAAATATAAACAATACGACAGATGTACGCTTTGTGTAGAATAAATCAAAGTGAGTATTCTTCTTAACAGCATGTGTCTAAATCCTATCATTATGCGATTTCAATTAGTCTGATTTTTGGCAGCTCTACTCTAACATATTTTGATATTGTTTCTTTTGTACAGGAATATCATCCAAAATGTAGTATTTAAGCATTCCTATTTCAAAACACATTCGCATTTCATCAGGAAAGAAAAGTGAGATCGTATCTGACTAATTTTCCACCAGTTGCATGCTATATACAGACAACTGATTTAGATATAATGAATAGATAAAACGGAGTATCAAGCATAATAATTATTTTAAAGTCAAAATGTGCATCTTTCTTGATTGCACAAGAAAAAATAATTGCTTACACCAGAACATTTTTCCACAGCTCTAGGCAAATCATTCATCACATCATCACATATATCCTTGAAATGCACCACCAACAAACTTCTTAATTCCTTTTAAATATGATCATATCTAAATCGAAACAATAGATTCTCATCTTGTACATAACATCGTCAAGAAAAGAAGTATTTGGAAGAAGAACGCTTCTGGGGCAAAGTGCAATATTCCAATAACCAAAATGCAAGTTATAGCAGATAAAAACAGAGTACCACAAAAAATGTTGGTTTACATCATCACTAACAACTAATAATCCAAAAGTAGCAACAACCAAGAATAATATATCACCAGAAGGAAAATCAAGCTTGACTTTAATTGACATGCCCTGTCACTACAACCTTTTAATTAGTTAAACATATTGCTTACGGAGGTTCTACAACCATAACCATTTACTGTAAAGGGTGAGTATTTTTGTTTATTACTCATCAGCCACCGTGGAGCACACGTGACAGTTCCAAATAAAGACCTTAATTATTCCTCCCGTAGCTCTTCTATTTTAACCAAATGCTAGTTAAAAGTGGCATATATAGTAAGTATATATGCACAGCAAATACCATTTTTATACTCCAACAACATATCACGTTACTAATCTGTAAAAAAAAACTCGTCAATTGTTCTATTGTTTCCAAAGCGTGTTAAAAAAGCTGCACACTTATTTATTCCTTCACTAAAAATAGTATCACAACTTCAACTATCGCAATCCCTATCAGAGTTTCTTTGCTGAAAGCCAATAAAGCTATGAAAGTTTAGAGTGTCACACACTCAAAGTGTAACAACCACTTACAAGACTAACTTACGATCCTAACGTGTGTTGTGTCGTGTGTATCATGTACCTGACCACTTTGTTTCTTTTCTTTTATTCTTCAGTTTATTTTATGTTCTTAATTAAATCACATTATCCTAAAAGTCAATATGTACATATAATAGTATACATACTACATACTTACTACTTACATATATATTCATGAGTGAGTGAGTGAGCAATGAGAAATGTAGGAATACTATTAGCTCTTTCCATTTGATTGGGTTAAGTTGAGACGCTTATGCTACCTATAAATATTTGTCATATCATCCTGATTCAACTACCATAAAAAAAGTAAACTAGATTTGCCAACTGTCAATGTAATAGTATTTATCACTAGGTATTCGATGTTTTCTTCGTTTGAAAGTTGAAATATATACAGATTCATTCACACCGGTATGGAATACGGATCCGTAAAATGTTTAGACAGCCATATATACCAATTCATCGCATTTTTAATTTAGCATACACAAACTCATATTATGCTATTTTTCTGTCTTATTCCCGTTAGATATATACATAGATAAAAATGTATGCGCATACCTAAAAAATGTTAGTACGTAATATGAGGACAACAAAAATCCCAGCACCCAACAAAACTCCGAATTGGATGCATGCACTTTCATTTCACACCAAGTCAAGACGTTAAAAAACATCCTGAATTTCAACCGATGTCAAAGAAAGCATGAAGCATCATGTTGATAACATGAAGAAATGGGCGAGTAACGATTTTACGATGATGAGATGAGTACTATTTGAGTTTGAGTATACGTACATGAAGATTCGTGACGTGACGAATGTGTGTAAAACAGAAAAACTCGGATGACTCATGCAAAGTCTGGTTTCGATTTTGTAGAACACCCATCACAGACCCAAAAGTTGTTTCAAACAAACACACACTCTTCTGACTTGTTCTCAAGTTAAACTACTGCAAATATGGAACTATCCACAAAATACACAAAATTATGACTTTGAATCCGTGTTTCCGAAAGCTATACAGGAAACAACCTTTGATTCGTTTGATGTTGAAGTTTTCAGAAATATACAGAAAGACAGTTTGACTTTCATTTCACACATCTGGAGACTCAGGAAAACCCAGGCCCCAGGATAAATAAACTTATAAATCATCAACATGGCCAAAAAAGTGTTATGCGTGTAATTGAAATGAAAAATTCTTCAGATGCTAAACATTTAGCTTCAGACCTTTTTCTAATCCACTCGTATCAATCCATTTATGGGCAAGGATAAGATTGGGTTGAGAAAAATGAACTTTGGTTTTTACCAGCCTTTTACTAATCGATTATGAAAGCTATATATATTACTTACAACTTTACTATATTTCTGTTAAACCACTTCATTTTTTAAGTGATAATGAGATGTTGGCACTGGAACAGAAGTTTTAGGGGTTTTCAAAACCAATCAAGCATCATTTTTTTTGCATGGACGAGGAAAAGTTAAGAGACACGATGTCTATTTGATGTTTAATTATTTCGAAGGTTAAACCTAATTTCTCGATTAAACTTATGCATAAAACATTATTTGTACTCAGTAGTCACAATACTATTATTATGATTATGCTCCAGTTGTTGAAGTTCATGAAAATCATACCTACGGCTTTCGATCTTTGTACATATGTATGAAATACAACACAATGGAGTCGCAAGTCGTACTAAAAACTTACAACCTCATTACTTACTACCAGATGCAGTGCATGCACACAACAAAATCTTGGATGACTCACTACAACATGTGGCCTTAAAATAAACCTAGTCCTTGCCAAAAATATCTTTCTACAAACATCTTGCAAATATTATGCACATATAGATGTAGCAAGAGTACAATAGAACAGAAGTGATGGAAATATGCACACATAAGAACGTTTGCATAAAATTTCGTGTGTTTCCTTCCGTCATCCTACAATAATAAGAATACTAGTTCAGAGAGAAAACGTAAAACCAAGCAGTTCACGACGATACTACTAAAACAATTTGCAAATTTCACGCTACATTAAGACGTTAACGTAAAGAGCAATAATCTAAATGTTTACAACTTGGTAATCTTTGTACTTTATGCGATAAATGCCAACAAAAATAGTCTTTTTGTATGTGCCTTATACAGCTAAAAAGTAAAACCACGGCAAAACCATGTATTTATTAAAAGCTTCATAAACTTACCTGCAGATCCGAAATATCGTTGTTCTCGACCTGCACCCTGGTGTTGACTACTGCTACCTGGATTGGGTATAAATCTCTGAGAATCCCGAAAGAGTTTTTCACTCCCATCAGATGCTACTCTCCGATGACCTCCTGAGAACGAATAAAAAGTTTTATTTTTCTTAATGTTCCTAATGATTCACTATTTTATTGCTTTGTTAGTTGATTATTTTAACAAAGACTGATAGACTTACTAAATGAATTAGATGATGGCCTTTGATTCCCTGCACGCGTGTCGTCTACGTCTGGTCCCAAACTTGTTGGTACAAATCCTACACCTCCAGTATTTAAAGAACCCCCAATGGCTCTACGAGACATTGCCATTCCCCCATACACCTCTGGAAACTCTGGATCTGGTTCAATAAGCTGTATGAAATCTGCAGAATATCTTTTATTCGTGGATGGTACGATATTCTCCCATTTCTTGGATGCCGCTGAGACCGAAACATTTCCACTTGAAGGTGGCATTTCTGCAACATTTCTTCGACTTGCGATTGGTGACAAATGTATTGCAGTTGGAGTTCTAACACGTTCACTAACTGGTGAAATAGAATGTGGTTGATGTGAAATTCCTGAAGGATACAGTCTTTCAAATCCTATTGGCACTGGATGTGGAAGACCGCTAGGTGAAGAAGTGCTTTGACTATGGCCAGGACTCGAGACTGGTGGCTTTCCTCCTGGATGAACATTGTTACTTGGTGGGACGTACGGACTTGGAAACTCCGAATGAACCGGATGAGACGATTCAGAGTATCTACCTGAGTGAGCACCTGCACCGTAAACGTGATCAGCCCATCCAAATTTTGAATGAACTGGATAAGGAGGTTTCGGTGGTGTTTTACTGCCCTGCAGAGGACTTCTTAGACTGAGTGAGCTAGTTACAGTTCTTGGTGGGATTCCAGGATCACTTATTGACGACGGAGAGGTTACTGGTTTGTTAGGACTTGAAACATTCAGACTTATTCTCCCTTGACCTGTAACCGTGGGCCTTTGAGAACTATGGCCTTCCTCTGGAAGAATTTTAGAAGGAAATGCCGCGGCAGATTGCGACGTTCCATCCGGTGGTCGAAAGGCTAGAGTAGTTGGCTTGACCGGAAGTTTTGCAGTCTTTGATGCAGAAGTTATTGCTGGAGGTGTGCTTACGACATTTTGACTAGAAGCAGAACCTGGCGGAGGATTATATGTTTGTTGACCTAAAGACACCAAATCTTCGCTTTGTCCTCCAAATTCCCACGCATTCTGTTTAAAATTAAGTTCGTCTTTGTAAGAAGAATACCAAGAATAAGTATTTGTAATGTAACGATCATTGTTATTCTACTTACTTCATCAACATCTACATGTAGTTGCATCGGTATGTGAGAGATATTTTGAGGCATTTGTACAGGGCTGCGTTTGCTTGCTATTGTTGACGTGCCAGTGTGAACTAATCCATTTACAGGTACCCCTGCATCTAAGAAGATAAATGATGTCTCAACGAAAGATTTTACAAAATAATTAAATATGTCTATTTAAGCATACTGCCGAAACCGAAATCGTCGTCAAAAGTTTCTTCTGCGTCTGTATCTTCATCCTCTTGGATTGGAATGTCTCTCTCGTCTGTTACGTAGGGTTTAAAATTATCTTAATTGTTTATATATACCAAGAAAAGTTAATGAAAAATGGACAATTAAGAATTACTAATTAACTAACCTTCGCAAGCAGGATTTTGTTGTTTATCAGCCTTGTCCGGATATTTAAGCGGTTCGTCTCCTCCAGGAAATAATTCAACTAATTTGCCCATTACTTCAGCCACCTTTTCCATTGATGGGCGTTGATTTGGATCCTTATCCCAACATCTAAATTAGGTAACAACTGAAAATTAGTTGAATATTTCTAACTATAAGAAACCAAACCAATATATTTAAATGTTACGTACGCAGTCATTAATTTGTCAATTGGTGGTGGACACTGTGCAACTCGTGGAGGTCTTTCACCTTTTTGCACAGCCCACATAATAGTAAAAGCGTTTCCCTTAGCCTTGCTTATATTGTCGAAGGGCTTTCGACGGGTTAAAACTTCCCAAAAAATAATGCCCCAACTGAACACATCACATTTCTCCGAATATTCCTTTCCTGATATAATCAAGTAAATAAATCAATACTTTAATACGCAGGCAATTAAAAGGTAACATTTAGTTTAATTTAATTTATAAAAACTCACCAACAAAAACCTCAGGGGCCATCCATGCAGCACTGCCCTTACTGTTAGTCATATACGTTTGCTTATCACAGGCAGTTCCAAAGTCACAAATTTTCAGTACAGTACCACCATCCACGAGAAGTAAGTTAGGTGGCTTCAGGTCCCTATGAATTAAAGGCTTTGGTTGCATACTATGGAGGTATGCAACTCCTTTCGCACACTGCCAACACCAACTCATAGCATGTCCAGAATTGTAAGGAACTAAGGGTGAGCCATGAAGTAGGTGGCTTCAGGTCCCTATGAATTAAAGGCTTTGGTTGCATACTATGGAGGTATGCAACTCCTTTCGCACACTGCCAACACCAACTCATAGCATGTCCAGAATTGTAAGGAACTAGGGGTGAGCCATGAAGAACTATGGAAGTTTTAAAGATTAAATTATGCACCCACACAATAAAATTCAATATGTGAATGTAGTAAAGGATTTTTTTGTAAGTACCATTATACAATGATCCTCCTTCAGCATATTCCATAACTAGGCAAACAGGTCTCATACAGGCACCATATAACTTAACAATATTAGGATGTGAAATGCGAGACAGTTGTACGAACTTCAATTTGGAAGGCCTTCTTCTCAGCATCAGATTCTATTTTCTTAATCGCCACATATTTATCTCGCCATTTGCCTTTTTTAACTACTCCAAATGATCCCTTTCCAACAACCTGAAATACAAAAAGTGAAACAAAGGATAAATATTAATTTAACTTTCACCTCGTCACTCATCCCTCATCGCATTTCATATAATATTGATACTGATAAATGAATAAGGTGTTTTCATTCCAACATACCTGAAGTTCTTTGATTTCATTGAAGTCAATGCGTTCCACAAAATTATAGCTTCCCCCACTAATGGGACTTTGAACTGGAAATTCTGTTGCGGAAGTCATTGTCATTTTGATCTAGTTAATAATTGTGATTCAACATCAAAAACACAAGCAACAAAGGTTGAAGGCCAAATCTTTTGTTAAGGGCAGACAAAGGAACCAGACACCAGATTGTAGATCATTCATTCAATTGTCAATAATTAGGTCGACAAGGTAAGTAGTAAGTGGTGCAGGTTGAAGTGAAGGTTGTTGCACGTCTTTACAGACAATTGACATTGACAATGACAACTGAGAATACTGAGATCTCTTTCCGATTGCCACTACGAACAGTCACTGATTGCCAATCAAGCTAACTTACAACTGTTATATCAACTGTTAACATCAAACGAAGCTTTAATAAAAACAAATTCAACACTGACACTGATAACTTTCCCTTTAATATTGGACCACATATTTTAAACACTCTTCTTCTTGTCACTTATCACTTGTCAACACCTTCTGATTGCTACAAAACGATTCATTTAAGATTTAATCAATAAACTTGCTATCTATTCCAAAAGCACCTTTGCCAACATTTTTGTTTCCATTCTTCTAACTTCTTGTAACACAAATGTATTTGATTGTTTACACATCCAAATTCCAAACAAAAGACAGGTGATTTTCCTTCTTGTTTTCTAAAATCATCTGTCCAATTTTTAAATGCACTTTTGACTTTGGTTTCCTTTTACCATTTTTTTTGGATTGGACTTTTATTACAGGACAACTTTTTCTTTATTCTAACGTTATTCCTCCTCCTCCTTTTTTACTCTTCAGCTTAAAAACTTTCATCATCATCAGATTTTGCGAAGGCTGCTGCAGCTTACTGCTGCTTCTTACTTGGTAAAATTTTGCTGATATTTCAAGAGATTTTTTCTATTGAGACCATTTGAACTTGGTTCTCTTCAGGAGAAAATTCTCATATGACGGGATGTTTTGGTATAAAAAAAAATTATGCAAAACATGCATAGAATGTGTGTGTTCGATGTTCGTGTTGTTGATGATGGAGGAAGGAATATAATTACGGACTTGTGTATATTTTATCATTATCATTATCATGTGGATCAGTATCAGGAGAACGAGTCTTTTAAAAGGATTAGGGTAAAAATCTCAATGGTCATATAGGGAAAATGGAAAAGGATAAAACTCGTCTTCAAAACTCATTCTCATTTATGTACATTGAGTTGGAGTACATATAACATAATATAACGTACTTAAAAGCAAGAATGAAATGAAGGAACAGCAGTGCACTGCACTCTGCACACTGCTGTTGTTGTTGGTGTATAATGTATTTTATGTATATTTGTTTGTTTTATGTTAACATGAGGATTTTTATGAACTAGGAACATTTTTTTGTGAAATAAAGGAGAGCATATTATATGCATTATGTTATGTACGAAGGCGAATGGGTTGAGATTGAGACTCTGAGAGCTAAAAGTTGATGTTAGCAGAAATGACGCTTCTAATGCAGTTAGTTTTTTATGCATAGCCATGTATTTTGCACATTAACCTTTTCCTTGCTCAACAAAGAACGAGTTACTTTTGTTGTTTGCCATTGCCAAAGAAGGATTTATAATGATGTATGCGGATTTGTTGGTGGGTTGAGGGTGTTGGGTACATTGGGTTATTTGGACTATGGTATATTATTATGGTTCGTGTATGCAAATCAGCAAATCAGGATTTGGGATATTGACATGAGTTTTGACGTTTAGGTTGGATCGTCAACTTCTTATATGTATCATATCATAATCATAATGATATAGTAGGGCTATATAGTAGGGTTTATTTGGAAAGGAAAGATTGGATTACATTCTTACTTTTTAAATGAGATGAGCATGGATGGTGTCACCTAACGTAATTTTTTGGCTGGAGAAGGTTGCTAAGACCGCATTATGACAAGTAATCCATTTGGAAAAAGTTAATCGGTTTTCATATTTGAACTGGAGGGTCTAGTCAATGTCTAGTTTATATGACTTCTAGGCTAGTTGAAATTTTAATTCAATATTCTGCGGATATGACAGACTGGTAGAATGAGTCATGTCATGTCATGAATGAATAATAACTTTTACGTATGAGCATCAACCACTCCTATTCTTTATCCGTTTATCCTGTCTTCTTGCCCGAAGTCGAAGACGCTTCTTCTCGCGTTCAAATAAACGGAATTAAGTAGAGTCTTCTTGCAAGGGTTTTTTTTGGCAAACTTGTTCCATTCTCTGCATTAAAATGTCTAGTAACTACCGCACAATCCGAGACATAACCCAGAGCAATGCTCGACGGATCGAAGATGTTGACCCGGAGCTGGTCGTCGTAAATTTGGACCACACTAAATCTTACATGCCACTCAAATCCAAAGAATCCAAAGGTGGTCCTGCAGCCATGGAAGACTCGGTGAGCAAGTCGGTCGCTGGTCTAAGTTCGGATTTGCTGGAAGCTGGAGGATGGGGCAATGGGGCACGACTGCCGTTTTCTAATAGAGAAAATGATGAGCTAGAAAAAATTGTAAGGGAAATTATTTTCAAAGCGATTCATCTTCAAATTATTAATTATTTTTCTATCATATATATTTGTATTTAGCTAGAATTAAAGCAACGGAAGTACTTGCTCCTCCAAACGGAGCTAAGGGACAATACCGACCATTTGGCCATGCTTGAAGATAATTTCACTCGGGCTAGCGAAGACATTGTTTCTTATCAGGTAGATTTCACGTTAATATTAAATCCATCCAATGTAAATAAAATTGGGTCGTAAAGATTTCTCCTTTTCCTTTCTTTTTTAGAACTTTCTGTGCAGTAAGAAGAGGCAGATAGAAGACGAGAAGAATCTTTGCAGCCTCTCTGAGCGCTTTTTCAGCAGAGTTGTGCAAGACACAAAGACAACAGAGAAAGCGCTCAAGCAATGCAGAAAAAGTTGCGAACGAATGAAATGCGGTCAAGAGCGTCGACTTAAGAACCTTTGCGAGCTCCGATGACCTCATCGAGTTTGACAGAGATGCTTTACATGATTACCATCAACGCCTGCAAAATTACCAAAACCAAAAATTCGAATTGGGACGAATCATCAAAGAAGATTCAAAAACTATTGACCAAATTGACAAAACATATGTGGAGTTGGGGGCTCGAAGAAAAGTCCTGAAAATGGAGCTAGATCAACAGGCAATGACAACTTCCAAATGTCAAGAGCAGTTGGATCGCCTCAGCGTAGAGTTTCGTAAAGTGTATCGCCACCGACAGGAAATGATCACGTTGTGGTCAACCAACATTGAAAATGCGAAGAAGAAAGATGCTCAGATGCAATATGTTGCTGATGTAAATGAGCTTACACTTACGTTTTTTAATTTCAAAATCATTATCAATTTTATAATTAGCTTTGAAATTGCATTTCCCAGGATTATTTTGATGTGAGAGAAAGAATCCGAGATTTGATGAGCGAATTAGACTTCCGGGAACGACAATATAAATCCGTCCAATGTGGAATTCGCTCCGCCGGCCTAAAAATCACGGAAATGGACAACAAACTTTCAGAGCTCCGACGTGTCCTTCAGCATTACAAGGAAGTAGTAATTCAGTTGCAAGATTCGATAATTGAAGTTCAACAAGATATTCGTTCCACCTCAATCGAACAAAAGAATATACAAGCTGCAATGGTGAAACTGGAAGCCAGCATTTCCAAACTTGCGGATAGCCTAAGTAAGATAAGTGCGGTTGTGGAAAAGTTGAGAAGCAAGTTGTTGGATGTGACTGGCTTAAGAAAAGGCTCAGATCAGTATATTGATGAGCTCGAGAAAATTCTAAATGACGAAGGAAAAAAAGAGGAGTTGGTATTGAGGGATCTGGAGCTAACTCGTAAATACTTTTGGGAGCGTTCCAATGATAAGAAAAGTATTTTAAGCGATATCACCCATTATGAATCCTCAGTTCAGCGGTTAGTAAGCAATTTGGGGAATTTGGAAGCGAAAGAGTTTTCCAATTTGGAATTCGTAAGCAGAAATCTCACCTTCCCCCAAGGATAGCATGGAGTCTTTTTAATTTTGCTTTGTTTAAGTAAATCTCACAGATTTTCAGTTTAATTTAATTGTTGTTAATTAATAGCTGGCAAAACAATCTGCCAAAGTATACTCGTCTAGACCTTGACTCCAGCACCTTAGAAAACAAGATCAGTAGGGCTCAGAATGAGACTGTTAACCCCCAATTTTACATGCTCCAAGCTAAACTTTCTCGGATGAGGGAAGCAGATGCGAAATTTAATGAGGAGAGAAAGTACATCCTGAAGGAGTTAGCAAATATACAACTTTACATTGCCAAAAATGATACGGATATAGCGTACAATAGGGAGCAGAAGTCTTTATTGAGTACTGCTTTGTTGGAAATTAATATGGTTTCCCAAAGGTATACATAAATTCACGGATACTCACTAAAATATCATAACTATCGACTTCGACCGATGGATACATAAATATTTATTATTCGTATATTATTATAACTAATACAACGCCCACACTCCACTTCATTTTTCATCCCAGAACGCAAAAACTGATCGACCACGCTGACAAAAGTCTTCAGGATTTGCAAGTGGAAAACAGCCTGGAAACAGTTAACCTTAAGCGGCTTAGAGATGCCATGAAATTAGCAAAAGAGCACTTGTTTGGTTTGTCAGAAGAGCGGAATACAATTTATTGGGTAATAAGCCGATTTCTTGTGACAACCTCTCCTCCCAAAACCAACTTCCTTCTTTGTCGTTTTGGAATTCATTCTTACTTTATGATATATTATGTTTGATCATTTGAACAAAACAACTTAAATAAATATCCTTAATAACAATAATAATATGTAATCCTCTTACATTATAGGCAGTAAATGAGAGGAAAACCGAGATTGAAAACCATCGCACACTAAACATCTCCAAATCAAAGGCTCTTCTTGATGCCGTTAATAAGCTCAAAGTGCAAATTCAGGAAATGGAAGGGAGAACTCAGAAATTGAGAGGAAGGTTATGCTCGCTTCTCATTCTTATTCATATAATTCTTTCATGACATATAAAAAATCGCCCACGTTGATTTTGATTAGGGTACTTACTTATCAGTTCTTGGAATTGTTTTTATGTTTTCACCACACATAAAAAATTGTTTTCGTGTTATACAAATATAGATTTGAGCTCGTAACCAAAATGATGACGGGATCTCAAGCAACAGGAACAAGTGAAGAGGAAACTGTTGCGTATAAAGTGAGGAAAGCTGCACGAGAACGGTGAATCCTTACAATTGTATGTGATACTTTAGAATTTATAAATAAAGCTTGATGTATTCCATTGTGTCACATTTATTGCATCCATTTCGAAAACAAAATTTCCAGCTACGTCTGCCGTTTTAATTAATGAATAAATAAACATTTATAGAGAACTCAACAAATGGGAATCTCGAGTGGAGGATGCGAGAAATGAGTTAGCTGGGTTGGAAAACGTGAGGCAATTACTGAAGGCAAGTTTGATATGGGGCAATCCAAAATAAAATTGTCAATCGTCCTAATTATATATTTGCTCTTAAAAAAGTGACGTCTGATCCGCTTCAATGACTTCATTACAACACTTTTCTATAACTGTTGGCTATTGCTTTATGCTTCAGGCTTCCAATATGGCAATAAAAGATACACTGACGCCTATCAAAGATGGATGTAAGTAGTAAAAATTGATCAAGCTCAAACAAATGAGGAAATCAAACGTGCAAAATAATTAATTAAAGCTGAGAGACATTTATTTTGTAAACAAGAAATTTGTTTGACTTCCCATTTCCCTACACAAAAGAGCAGTTTAATTATTGACATGTCCTCTTATATAGCCTCTGAATCCCAAGAGCTGGATGTTTTAAATCAAGAAGAGAAAGCAATACATGTGAGGAAAAGTCGAGCACTCCGCTTCAAAATTGTGCTCGTAGATAAAATCGAAGACCTGAAGCAAAAAATGGCTGTAATGGAACAGGAGTCACAAGCTACCGGTCAACTTTGTAAAATGAAATCAGCCATGGCTTCCAAAATAGAGAATGAGCTTCACAAACAAAGGGAAAAAACGCAGAGGTGGAGTACTTTATGTTGCAAAATGCTCAAGGAAATTAAACCAATGATTGGGGGAGCTGAGCAATATGAGCTGCTAAAGCATGATCTTAAGCTTAGGTTTGTAAATGAAAAGTTGGAATGTGCTTTCACCATGCTAGACAAGTTGCTCATAGCTTTTCCTGTGCTGAAACCTATTATTGTCGAGTATTTTGAGAAGGATCAAGTTTTGTCAAGTCTCCTTCTTCGTGTTATGAAGCCTGCGTTGAGTGTCAGCTTTGGGAAGCACTTGCTTATTTCATCTTGTCCTTTGCTTGGCCGTAGATCTCAGTAAAAAACGCTTACTCTTAAAAAATATGCAATAATCTTCGTGATCATTTATAGAAGGGAAAAACGTTGATAATTTATGCTAATTTATTTTCTGCTTTCCAGATATATCGATGATAAAAGGAAAAGTGTTAGAATAAGCGATACCACATTGGAAACAATTGAGCATAGGTCGAGCAGCTCAGTTTCCAAGAGTTCTTCCATATCTTCTTTTGAGATTGAATTGTAACGGATGGGAAAGTAAAGCTATAGTCCTCAATTAGCTTATATACGTATTGCTTAAGTCTTGCAAGAGTAGGAGGAGTATGGAAATGATGATGCTAATGCGAAATGACGCAATGTACAGATCATAGAAAGAAATAGTATGATGGAATAATAAAATAAAAATAGTAATGGAGGAATAATATCATATGGATTCATATTGCTCATATTTTATTTTGGAAACATGAAGAGTACAACAGATATATGGAAGAATTCGAAAAAAATGTTTTTCTACATGATTTTATATGTATGTATTGTATTTTTGGACAGCGAACACTTGATAAAGTTACACTTTACACGTGCCTAATATATAGTGATAAGTATTATCATTTTATTAAATGAGAGATGAGATGTAGATACGATAGAAATGCGACATAGTCGACAATCGACAGTCTTCCTCCTACACTCGTGTTCTTGTACGACCACGCATATTATTAAATTGATTATAAATACTCTATATTGTTCGTGCTTCCTTTCAAGTTTTAGAGAGGATTTTGCTAGAAATACTTCCATAAATGTGCTTTTTGTAATGGTGAAAGTAATAGAATAATAGGATTTCGTATTGATAAATAATAGAATTACATACGTGAATACAAATTGAATAGATGTTTTGCAAATGTAGGTACTTTGCAAGATCAAAGAGAAAATGGCTTCTGGTGGTGAAAGTAAGTGAAAGGGGCAGTAAGGTGGGAAGTAGTGGTAAGGTCGATATTGTAATATTGAAAATGTTGACGATTGAGTCAATCCTTTTATAATTTACAAAACGAGTCGGTGGATCACAGGACCATCATCATCATCCACTTTCGAGGAATGCTCAAATAGTTGTCCGACAGAAAAGGGACGATAATTGCTGTTGGCATCGACCTGCGGACAAATGAATATACACGAATAAATAAGCATTTCTTTGATCTAAATATCTATATCTAAGTAGATACGCGTTTGATGAAATATTTTTATAGTTGAATGGAATGTCATTTTGTATATTATATAATATTCACATCAGATTTTGCTTGTGGGATTTTTCGGCTGTTGGAAATTCGGGCAAGTAATTTTCTCACAAAGAGGGGATCGGGTTGTGTCCTAGAACTGGCGGCAGCTTCCCGTAGAAATAATTCGGGTGTGGAATGTGACCTTTTGCCCACGCGATGACGGTTTATTGATATTGGTTCCTCTGAAGCCCACACAGTGGCTAAATTATAAAAAGATGTTATGACAAGGACAATAGCTTTTGTATTGCGCATTTCATTATTTATGGATGTGATACACATAAGCCGAAATCTCTTGAGGGCAAAATAACTTTTCTTGACTTTCACTACTTTCTTCATGTTTCGTATTTTTAGGTTTAGGGAACAAAAATGAAGGCTGCCAAGCATATAGCTCTAAAACTTACCTGAACCATCACTTGAGTCTCCAACTGATGATTTTATGCTTCCTAGAATCAGAACAGAAAAGTTATTTTTTATATATTTTTTCATTCTTTTCATTGAATGCCTACGAACTACCACCGGAACGACAGACAATACGTCATTGTGGCTACCTACCCGGCTTTTTTCCATGGACCAATTTGGGCAAAATAACTTTTCTTGACTTTCACTACTTTCTTCATGTTTCGTATTTTTAGGTTTAGGGAACAAAAATGAAGGCTGCCAAGCATATAGCTCTAAAACTTACCTGAACCATCGCTTGAGTCTCCAACTGATGATTTTATGCTTCCTAGAATCAGAACAGAAAAGTTATTTTTTTTATATATTTTTTCATTCTTTTCAAACCTACGAACTACCACCGCCACGACAGACAATACGTCATTGTGGCTACCTACCCGGCTTTTTTCCATGGACCAATTCGATAGCTGGTGGATCATAGTCTTCATCATAATCATCAGCCCAGACAGGTTTTGGCTTTGAGTTTAAGAAGAGAAAATATTTCTGAACTTCAGTAGCAGCATTTGGTGGTAAGAAGTACTGCATATAAGGAAGGGGGATTGTTTTTGGTCTGGTAGAAAATGTAAGAAAGTATTATGAAATCTAGGGTCTTAGGGGCAACATGAGATTCCATTTAAAACTATTATAGTTTCTTACGAAGTGTCCCGTTTATGCCTCATAGGGAAGGTGATAGGTAATTTGACCTTTTCCTCTTTGTTACTGAAGAAGGAAATTGAAAATTAAATATTAATCTGCACAATAATTATAAGAAGCATAATAATCTGTTGAAGAAGTAATTTAAAAGGTGAGAATGAGGCTTACTTGTCATTGTAAACAGAAGAAACCACTGTTGTAGGTGCAGGAATTGCAGAGCTCAATTTTAAACTATAAACTGGTTCGTTTGTATGATGATCTTTGTCCATTGAATCTAAAATGTAAAATCGTATTTTAAAAACTGAGTATTCATTTAAAAAATTATCTTCGGCTAAGAAAAAACTGGAGCTTTACATTTGTGGTGAGGTATGCCATATAAATTGAAAATTAAATATTAATCTGTACAATAATTAATGGAAACATAATAATCTGTTGAAGAAGTAATTTAAAAGGTGAGAATGAGGCTTACTTGTCATTGTGAACAGAAGAGACCACTGTTGTAGGTGCAGGGATTGCAGAGCTCAATTGTAAACTATAAACTGGTTCGTTTGTATGATGATCTTTGTCCATTGAATCTAAAATGTAAAATCGTATTTAAAAAACTGAGTATTCATTTAAAAAATTATCTTCGGCTAAGAAAAAACTGGAGCTTTACATTTGTGGTGAGGTATGCCATAGCTAGAATTAATCCAGACGATAATGAAAAGTGTTAGAAACCCAAGTGGACAACCGTTTCTGCAGTCCATCATTAGAAACATTTTCTAACTTGAAGGGTGAGCTGCAAAATTGTGGGTTGTGGTTGTAGTACTAATATCTTGTTGTATTTCACTAAAAAGGGTAATGTGACACTATATTGGACTAATATTGAAAGTGATCAAAACGTTGAAATCAGAGTGATATATTGATAGTCTCAGTTGATGCACAACAGTCAAAATTCCAAGCAAAGGATGAGCTTGCCTCGGATGCATCATCTGAAGTGAAATGGAGGCTGTTGAAGGGAAGTCGCTTTATACTTGTTGGAATTCTATGGGGTATTATAGAATATACTAAACTACATCCTGGTGACAGGTTCGTATTACTTCTATAACATTATACTTTACTTATGCTGGGATGTTTTTAAATCTGCTTCTAGCTTGGTTTGAGGAAATGTTCTTTTCATTACAACTTACAACTTTATGAGCTTAGGACACTCTAAACCGCTTAGGTTGGAAGAGTATCACAGTAGCAGAGCCAGTAATAGGGCTTTACGTTACAGTTACAGTACCCGCAGCTAAAAACAAATTTTCTTAGATTTTGTTTAGATGGAACAAAGGGAAGTTCAAAGAATGCAATTTCAAAGGAAATTAAAAACTGTGGGAGTAGTTTATCCTTTACAAAAAGGTCACTTAGACAGACGAAATTAGGTAGCATAAATTTGTAGAAGACAAAATTCTATTTTTAGGATATAAAGCATCTTTCCGCGTTCTGCGTTGTGTAATATATAAAACTTGGAATGAAAAGGCCTTTGTCCAAACAAAAATGGTCGAAACGTGAAACGTACCTAAATGCCAAAGGTGCTTTCAAAGTTCTGAGTTTTTTCGTCTTCAAAAGTAGTTCCAGCATATATATTATATAATATGACAATAAAGGGATTACATTAACTAAACTAAGCAGTAAATGGTCACAATTTGCTTTTATTCAATGAAATCGAGATAGTTTACAAGCAATACGGATTTTCATCAATGTATGCATTGTATTGTATTGTATGCATCCAATAAGCACTTCCGTAAAGATTCAAACTAACATGAAACTAAATTAGCGTTCAAACATAACGTTTGAATACGAAAGCTCAGAAAGCTGGAATGCATGCATTACAAAATACACAATTGCCACATGTTATTAAATAATGTTTAGAGCAATAATAGGATTTCGATTCATTTAAATTTTGCTTCCGGTTAGTTTATCGAACGAGTATAATAAAATATTCTTGGATGCCAATTGAGAAGCACGAGTTTCGTTTCTATTCCCAATTTATAATTCTGAATTCGCATAGAGTTCATTACTATGTTAAATGTTACCAATATTTCATTTAGTGATTAATCTAAACATATAATATCATATATACTTACATTCGTTCTAGTCCTAGTAGGCAATCAAATGACTCAGACTTGAAAATTACATATTGTTTCCGAGCAGCTTGTCAACAGAAATAAGAACAGTTTTCAAAATCTTACAATAGTAAGTAGAAAACTAATAATAACAACAAGAGGGAATAATGATCTATTCACTAAGCAATTCAATGCAACGTATACTAATCACAAGACTACCGATAGGAATAATCACTCCAGCCTATCCATAAAGCTATAACACCAACGGGTAAAGTTTAGTTCAGACTTTTAATCCTCATTTTTCTTTTCCAAATTCTAAATCGGAGAAATTCCAGCAGCACCCTTCTCAGCATTTTCATCCTCCTCCTCTTCTTTAATTTCTGACAAGGATGGGCTGTATGTTGCAAAGTAAGAGTAAAGACCATTTAACCTCTTTTTCACACGTTTCTGGTCTTCCAAAGTGCATCCGAGGACAGCTTGCTCAAACGTGGCATCTATGAAAAGTAAACTAAAAGTCAGTACAAAATTCAAGATTATGGCTTGATCAATTACAATTTTTTGACCTCTTTTAACTTACCGATTCCACAACTTTCTTGGTACATTGTGTCAGTTACATCCAAGCAGGAGTTGAGGTATGAGGTGCATCGTCTTCTAGCCATCGACACATCCGATTTTACCTCCCTAATTAGCGCATCAATTAAAGTATTGACAGAATGCAGGGATTCTTGTTGAGGTACAGACCGTTCCGTGCTTATATCCAACTTTACGGCGGCGCTTCTTTGGACAAGACGTTTAATGTAACGAGTAACCTCATCTAGTTCTATTCCATCTAACGTGTACACCAACTGGGAATTATTGAGGGCGTCCAAGGATGCCAGCACATCATCTCTTTCTGCTTCTACCTTCAAGGCATCAGCACGTAACTTCTCCACCTGTGGTGATAAAAATCCGTTATGACTCATCAAATTATGTACCCACCCCTCATGCATAAATGTATAATATGTTAAAAAGTATGATAACTAATTAATTAAATATTAACTAACTCGTCGATCCATCTCATCTAACATTTTTAAAACACAACTCTTCGTTGAATTGTCTTCACTAGCTGATTCTGGTCTTGCATCCTCAGTTTTGTACGTGTCACTCCCGTCAATTCCGTCCATCTGCTCTTGACTACTGATTCCAGTATCCATTGCATTATCATCGCCAACACTGTCGCTGTTGTTATTACTGTTGACTGGTGTCACGTCTTCCATCATGAGGGACATGTCACCTGTACCTGTTTTTTAGAACTTTCTCAGCTGTCAGTAGTTGAAGCAGAACAAGTATGGTCACTCAAGTCTGTGACAAACAACAAAGAACAAACTTCTTGGTTTCAATAACAGGTGACAGGTCATCTAACCCTAATGAACACCTAACCCAAGCACCAACACCAAAACGGCCAAACACCTGAACACCTCGCACCTCCGACCCTCCTCTCAACTTTCACCCTTTGAAAAATTACACAAAATAACTTTAACTGACAACAGTGACAAGTGACAACTGATCAAAACAATCAACCACAACCACTTAAGTGTTAAGACCTAGAAGTTACAGTCACAGTTCATAAAATTTTAAAATAGTCACCTCTGCAAAGTGCCGAGTATTGTGTGTTAAGTGTCTCACGTCGCGTCAACTACTTACAACTTACGGGTGACGTAGGTATAAGTGAAAATGAGTAATCACTCAAAATTACTCATCCGCTATTACTCCCTCTTACCAAGTAAATGTCAATTGATAATTTTCTATGCATTTATGTTATTGATAGTAGATTGGAATATTTACTTTACGTGTTGCACTCACAATTCACCTGATCAGATGTCAGATCGTCTGTCCA
>JAANSM010000689.1:0-24602 GCA_036850725.1 Orchesella villosa | reverse complement strand
ACGCGTTTTCAACGCTTTCAGTAGATAATAAGATATCATTTACTTACCAGAAGTTTCGTTTGAGATTATATCTGGGGGGATGACCACCTCCAAATAGGCCATCTACATCAAGCAATATTACGTTCATAAAATCATAAACTTCTTACTCCTAAAGTCGTGCATCTTTATGACTGCGAAAATAATAAGATCGAAGCTAAACATTAAGTTATCGTCGAAATATAACGTTTTTCATCGTTAAACATGGCATAATCTAAAATATTGAATATTGTTGTGATGGATCTATACCTGCATTTTCATTGGCTCCGTATTAATTTGGCACATGTAGAAGCCCTGATCAGCCCTCTCCACCGTTCTGATATGAAGAGTCCAGGTCACCTTGTCGTTCATGGTCACCGTGAGCCTTTGGTTGTTGGTTATTACATTGTCATGAATCGCGAGTATGGCTTTACTATCCACTTTAATCCAAGCAATCTATTCCAAAGCACATACGCACAACATCATCCTCAATTTATTTAACTCAACATCTCCTAACAAACTAATGAGCCGACAGTCAGATTAGGCACGGATGAATATTAAATCAGTGAAACGTACATTAATGAAGACAGAAAATTATACCCTTTTTGAACGTTGAATGTTCAGTATATATCAGTTTATTGCAGTGATTTAATCGGTACTGGTAGCTGATGTGTTTATTGCAGTTTTACGTGTAATTTATGCAACGAACACACGTGCATCTGTGTGTTCCTGTTGTGTTTATGTTACTGTGCTACATCTTCACTTTCTCTCTGAAGCGCACTCCTACGCTTGTTTTATTACTAGCAAAATGGTTTTTGTGTGAAATATTGGAAATTTGTATTCCTCATCCATAAGTTGGCAACGCCAATGACGTCATTGGAAAGCCTTTACTTCCATGTCATAGTCATATGAAAGTCATAACACTTTTGTTTCCCAATACCGCTTTCTAATTACATCAAAAGTTTGTTTTTCAGGGTGTCATTTTAAAAATATACTAAACTCAAACAAAACTTATTTCCATCAATTTTTTCCTAGAAATTCAATCAGTGACTTGCTTAGTCTAGCCTCACACAAATTTAACAAAGTGCCAAACAAACAAAATTTAAATTTGAGCCGAAATACATTTCATGAGCACGCATGGAATCATCATCATCATATCAAATCAAGCCAAAGCTAGTTTTCTAACAAGTTAGCAACAAAAACTACAACTCTTCTTCTTCTTCTCTACTATACCAACTACTCCATACTCCATCTACTTGTGCTTTATTAGCAGTAATTTTCAATGTGTACTTTGTGTGCCGTAAAAACTGATCCGGTCCAATTCACCAAGCAGTCAGACACAATGAATGGGTGGTGTGACTGGTGAAAAGTACAAGTGGCTCTTGTACACACACACAACTCAACTCTTTTCTATACCTATTATGAGATGAGTGGCTTAAGTTGGTCATAGCTGCCACACAACGAGTGGGGATCTACCTAATCAAGGATCTATGAGTTATTTTTTGTTGTATAACAGAGAGAAAAGCGGTAACAGCTTTTCCTTATCTAAAGAAAAGAGCTTCTCCGCTCCTCTTTTCAATACGCTCTGCACTCGCTCTCACACTTCATCCCACTCCAATAATATTACCCTCTTCTCGCTCTCCTGCATACGTTATGTTATTATGAGTGGGGGTGGTGGTGTGGTGTTGGTGATGCTAATAATAATGCTACTGAAGCAATTCCATTGAGAAAGAAGAAGGAACAGGAGAGAGAGAGGAGGCAGCTTTTTACATTGGAAAAACTAACACTTTCTCTCTTTCTCTCTCTTTTAGAAAGACACACGGACAAAAAGTTTCCGTAATAAATCACCCCATGTGAAATACAATGAGGGAAAGTTTTGTCATGTATTAATTAAAATCTCCAAATATTGTTATTCCCTTGGAATATGAGCAAAACCATCTTATGCATACTGATTCTGATTATGTGTGTGTGTCTTTGTTCGGCCTGTGGCTCTGGCTCTGTGTAGTTTTAGAAAAGAGCTTCTCTGATTCTAGTATTGCGAAATCAAAGGAAAAAGAATAGAATGATGATGATTCGGTTTGCTAGTAAAAAGGATTAAAAATATGGAAGCATCCTAAACCAGCTTTTTTTACTGGAAACTTTGACTCATAATAATTATGTTTGCTACAATAATGAAAACTTGTAGCTGCGTTGTAGTCGAGTCCGTGTGTGCCCAAACAATATGTTTTATGTGGATGGTATTGCGTTATGAATGATAATCTCGTTGTAAAGAAACTTTATTTATTAGTGGAATCCCGTGTAGAATCATTACTGAACTGTGAGCGCATGACTCTTTATTTTATGTCTAACAACAGGAAATGATTTTCAAACAAAAAAGATTCTTACCCGGTGACCACCAAGATTGTCAACCTGAAATATAAAAGTTATACATTTTAACATTAGTTTTTATACACATCTCACAGAGGAAGAAAAACAAACTAAAATTTTTGTAGGCTTACCATGCATCTAAAATTAGCATCTTTTCCCTGAACTTTTATTTTATGTCTAACAACAGGAAATGATTTTCAAACAAAAAAGATTCTTACCCGGTGACCACCAAGATTGTCAACCTGGAATATAAAAGTTATACATTTTAACATTAGTTTTTATACACATCTCAAAGAGGAAGAAAAACAAGCTAAAATTTTTGTAGGCTTACCATGCATCTAAAATTAGCATCTTTTCCCTGAACTACAGTCACATTTTTGAGGGAGCCGAGAAACGCCGGCTCAAATGCAGAATAACCTGAAAAGTAAAAGGAGAGATTTTTTATTTAACGAAACGAGTCACTATGCTCGTTTTAGGAAGAATTAGAGCGTTTTCCCCCTCAATAAAACTGAAAGTGCTAATGACCATTCCTCATGATGCCCATGAAATAATAACATCTATCTGTCTACTGAGTGCAGCGGGACAGAAATGTTGTAATTACAAATGCTGAAACGATGCCAAGACACGCTACGCATTGTGACCGAGAGATCCGCCCAGTATGCAAATAATCAACTGCAAACGTTGACTCAATCAAGTGAAGTCACCTGTTTTCTCGCTCATTCCCTTTCATCCTATCTCGCATTTTTAGTAGCGTATAGAGCGCAGCGGAACAGAAACTAAATTGCGGCGTGGCACAGATAATTGTAAAGGAAGGAGATAAACATCTATGCTAAAATTGCAAGATGCGCTTCGTTACAACACAACTTTTCTTCCAAGCACCTTTCTCTGCACAAGGATGGTTGACCCACACAATTTCGCAACGCTTTTTTGTCAGATAGATGAAATTTTGTTAGGATGAGAAGTACTAACACCCACACCCAACTGACCGAACGTAAAATGCTATACGTTATATAACATCGAAACTACGCAGCTAATTGTAAAGTAATGAGGTAACCCAAAAAGAAGTTTTTCTTAGCTGGAGGCTTCAACTAAAAATGTAATAAAAATGACCTCAATTTTCAGTAACATTTTTGCGTTTCATCATTCTCAATGGAAAGTGATCATGCTAGGATCTAACATCGTTAGCAAATCATACCATCCTTGAAGTAATACTGAGAAAGAGGGCAGACAGATAAATATGCTTTTGGCATGTTTTCACCCTCCACCAGGCAAGTCGAGGAGATTCATATTTTCAGCTTTCATATTCACACCCGCCCGTGGCCATGTGGAAGCCAAACTGTCCACTAGACCATATCATCCCACTACTTTCCTTGAGTTTGGCTTCAGATTTCTCTTTTTTCCTTGGTGGTAGTTAAGTTGTGTTACGTTACGATGATGATGTGAAAGAGAGAGCGACACACACACACACACTCTACTTATACCACTGCATCGTTTACAAAGGGGGAAAAAGAAACTAGATTGGAAAAAGCAAACGGGATATTTTTTATATTCCCAAGAGTGTGAGTGAAAGCAAGAGAAGAACTCGGTGATTTACCAAGAATGAACTTTCCTTTCCTGATAAACGAGGGGAATAGGATTTGGGATGGTTGATGACAAAAATGTGTGAAAATTGTACCCAAAGCTACAATACATTGTGAGAAAAAAAAGAGTCTTCAAGATTTTTCCTTTCCTCCAACCTTTCTTTTCACATGAGCATGATGATAGTTATGTTATTGCTTGGACACATAAGTTTCTTCTCTGGACATCTAGACAAACCATANGATAGTTATGTTATTGCTTGGACACATAAGTTTCTTCTCTGGACATCTAGACAAACCATACCCAAGCGACCTATATCTAATTCAAACATTGTGATTCAAAAAAGAACATGTTCACATGCTTCGCTCTTCATCTCAAAATTGTATGTATACCTATGTAGCCGTAGCACAGTCCGCCACAAACCTGAAGGTTTGTAGGAAATGTTGTCACACTGAAAAATGTGTGGAAGAAGAGACAAACAGTCAATTACTTTCAAGCTCTCATTTTACCCAATCCCATGTAATACGAGGATGTCGACCTTGCCCATCCCATTAAACCAAACTCTGGTAATCCTGTTGTTACTCCTCCTCAAAGTCAAGATAAGCAATTTAAGGTATGCTACTGCAGTGCATAGCTGAATGCATTCACCTCTGGAGTAAACAGGGGAGCATTTTCGGAATGAAAGTCGGATGATCAATCGCCAATTTAATTGGAGCGTTATTGATCAGTATATCATAATCATATTGTGCAACTTTGTGTGCACGCAAGCTCGTGCTCAATATGGAATTTATTTAAAATATTTGTCGACGAAAAAAGAGTTCGAGTCTGAACAAAATTTTACCAGAACATGCTGGTGATGATGATCACGTAAGTAGTAGTCCTATTTAAAAAGAGGGACAGCATCAGTTTTAGTTTCATTCTCTTTAAAAATATCCCGGCATAAAAATAAATGTCTTCCGAGTTTTTACGCTACGTGAGCGTGAGCAGTCATTCTAAAGAAGACAATTTTTTGGCATACCTACACAGTACTCTTTTACAAAACAAAGAGTTTGTAAAAGAGGTACATAATAATATTAATAATAGTACAAAAAGTCGTTTCCCCTTTTCTATATCTCCTCTTTTCTCTGACTCTCTCTGTCTCTCTCTTTCCATGTTAGTTGTAACTGCAATGGTCGGAATCAATTAAAACTTGTGGGAAAAGCAGAGGAAAGGGTCTAAGGAGTCCCAGAGGAGCTCTTTTTGTGTTTTGAGTAATAGGAGGAGAGAAGAGTGTACCCCCTCTGAAAAATACATAGTTTGTGAAACATTATACGGAACGTGCAAAAGATACTCTCAATATAAGTCGCAATTTAGACCAGGGTGCATTGTCAAGTTACACACTTTCACAGTCGTGCCGCCGACAATCGTATGCCGTATATAGCTCATTCACTTTTGTGACAAAAGTATACATTTCCATCATAGGCATTTTAATACAAAAGACACAGTGTGCTGGTATGGTGGTGGTGTAATATGAAGCATAAAGATTGGAACAAAGCAGAGAGATCTCACAGCATCAGCCAACGAACTTAGGACACAAATTTTAGGTGCAGAAGAGAAGCTACAAGTATATAACATGTGACATGGGCTACAAATATACACCTTTTCACACAGGAGCAACCGTTTTGTGTAAAAGTGGGGAGAAGAAAAGTGAAGAAGGAGTGAAAGTAGTGTATAGTATAGTAGTCGGTTGGTCGCATTCCATATCTCTCTTCCATCTCACAATTAATAATATTGCCTGTCCTGCAAAAACGTGAGATGCATCCTTCTGCTAACTTCCTTCTTGCTGGCTTCGTTCGCTTGCTCCTTTTAGCAATTCTTCCTTATTTTCATAAACCAGATAGGTTACATTATATATTATATTATTATATAAGATACCTATCAGGAAAAGGAGAGGGAGAGAGTGAGTGAATATAAGCTTATAAAATGCAGTTTGCTTGGAGGAGCAAAACATAGATAGGCCGATATATAGTCCTACTGCCCTGTACACAAGAAGACAAATAATAAGCTACGGAATCTCAACTATTTCCACTAATAATTTTAACATGCAATGTTATCCCATTTTGAAAGGAAGAATGTATACAACAGTAGCTTATATAATGTGTATAGGACTATGGGTTTACCCATTAAGTTGAGCCTTTTTAAAGTAGCAATGAGCTCTTTCTGGCCTTTTATTTGCATTTCGTGAAGAATGGATGGAGGGCAAGAAAATGCGTTGTGTTTTGTGAGATGCTCACTCATACGATGCATGCATGTCTGCCTCTGGCTTGGCCTTTCTTGATTCTCTCACCCCTTTCGCTTTTTCTATCAACTTTCACATATTCTTCAAATGACATCACTTTTCCTCAAATTGTGGAAGGAATTCCTGAAGCTCTTCTCCAAAGATTTTGATACATTTTCCCTTCATCGTATTTTTGGCATAGGAAATTCCACTGTTGTGTATTGTGTGTGTAGGTGTGGCACTCATTCATATAAAAGTAATGTGTGTAAAACCCAACACTTTCGTTTCTAATTTGAATGCAATTTGATCTCCTATTTTATTCACTTGAATGCTTATAAACGCAGTGGCCTTAGATGGATAGGAACGATGTGAGTTTGAGATGGTGGTTTTGGGACGATTCTCTACCATGTTAATGATCGGTTAAAACTTGCCTCTTTTGAGATATAGGTTTTAGAATAAAAAGTTTACTTTGATTGTGAATAAAAAAGAATGACGTTCTAAGCACTTCCCCTTTTTGTTTAAACTCTTCTCTGCACTCGCTCAATACGAAATCACTACTTTGTTGATTCGCTTCGGTAATTGTACTCCAAAAGCTTTTTGAAATTATTTTTGTATAAGTTTTCTCAACACAGTTGATTTGGATCCTAAATCTGTCATATTATTAATTTGTTTGTGTTTGCATGAATATCTTTTATGGAGCAATTGTGAGTCAAAAATAGACCGGAGGAACGATTACCAGTATTGGCTTAATCTTTGGGCAACATTTCAATGCTATAAACAGGAGGTACATAACATCAAAAATAGATCTACATAAACTGGTAAGTTATTTACTCAGCTAACCAAGCAGATTCCACCAATTTTCGGTTTAATTAATGTTTTTTATACATTCATATTTACATCAAAATGACGAAAGATTTTACAAGGCAATAACATATTCTGTCCCAATAAATTGCCTCATTACATTAAGGATTACTAATTCATATCTACGATGCAATTATAAAAGTACGATCAACTGTTAATTTCGGTTTAGGATTTATTACAATTAGATTCGTTGCATATTCCATCGCTTTATTAATTTAAATCTCATAATATATGTATGACCAAACTTGTATAGGTATAAAACCGAACTAACAATTACCTCTATTACATTTTAGTCTCTAGATTCTAGGTGAGTTTCATCATATCAATAAACACGAACCAAATAAAACAGTATCAGACATAGTTTGGTCACATGAGTAAATATGCATTTCTTGGCTTCATAATACTTCATATGTTTATTTATATCTCAAATGTGGTTACTGTTTTCAAATAGAAAAAATTATAGTGCACTTGCATACAACTACTCATTCAACACAGTACATAATACTATATAAATATTTTTAATAAGCATAATATTTTTTGTAGCAAAAACTTTTTATGTTTTGTCAAGCAATTAAACATAGATATGTGGATAATGGACACACTAAGTATATCACGACTATGTTTCTTTGACGCAAATATAACGAAAACTCTGTAAATCAGGAAGGAGTTTCATAATATCTTAGCATACGAAAAATATCATGGAAATTCCATATTGCTTTTTATCCGATTCAAGTAACTTGTGACGCGACTATCTACATTTCATTTTATTATGTGAATAAGTGAGGTAAGGAATGTTACGAGTGCTTTTTGAGAAAATTTAATTTAGCTCGACGTTTCGACCCTTCTACAGTCCTCTTCAGGAGCGAAATTACGATTGGGTAACACACATTTCATCATTCATGCACGCCAATATTTATTCATAATTACTGACTAAATCAGTTAATAACTTCGTATTAATGCAAGGCTGATATTGCACAACCTATTCGGTTAAAATTACAAAATAGCATAAAAGTTTAATAATCATCACCATATATCATGCTATGAAACTAATCTAATTGACCGACTTTTTCTGTACTGATATGATGTGGTACGACGTCATCACGATAAAATTTCATCAACAAATTATTTTCATCACAGCGTAGGTTAGGCTTTGTGCAGCGCGTATATGAATACAAATTGTAAAATTCAATAATTGTCACTGAAATTACTTACATATTATGTAAAATCCCGAAAACATATCAAGCAATCATTTCGCACCCTAGGCTCTTATGTTGGAGCAAAAGAAACCAGCAAAAACCAATCATTTTGTCATTCTATTTCCCGTCTTTATTGATTCCCAAAGTTGAGTAAACAAAAAGACCATCTATTCATAATATCAATCTTCCAGCTTCTCCCCATTTTTTCTCTCACACAGAACCAATGAAAGTTTAAATGAATAATATTTTTCCTTAATTATTTGACTGACTGTAGTGAGCGACAAGGGTTCCTTGCGGGGAAACAGGATGTCATCCTTTCCTTGTTTGTGATACTATAGGAGTAAAAACAACAATGAGAAAGTTTTCTCGAGAAAGACCCACTCATCTGCTTCTCCAAGAAAATAGAGAAACTATATATACACTGTCATGCCATACCGCTGCCATTCAATGATCCTATCCTTCTCTTCTCCTCACTTTCCTTTCCTTTTCATAAAATTGCTCAATGCAGCGATCCGAGATCAAATGCTGCTCCCACTGATGATGATGGTGATGGCGATGAGGCTTGTTCCAGATATAGAGCATAGA
Organism: Orchesella villosa; assembly: GCA_036850725.1. Lineage (NCBI taxonomy): Eukaryota > Metazoa > Arthropoda > Collembola > Entomobryomorpha > Orchesellidae > Orchesella > Orchesella villosa. The sequence goes on along the minus strand of JAANSM010000689.1, from coordinate 15,743 downwards.
TAGAGGAGAAGAGATGATACAAGACAAGAAAGAGTAAAGTGAAAACGAGAGTAACCCCTTTTCCCTCTCCTTCCTTTCTCAGTTTCACCCTGCTCTGCTAGCTGCCTCCACATCAACATCAAGTTAACTGACTGCGAATGCATGTCATGTCATGCCATGCCTATACATTTTTTTGAGCATGCATAACATACTATGGAACATGCCTTTCCCTGGAGCCTTCTTAAGAAATCTAATATTGCTAACCCAAGACGGAAGGAAGGAATGAAATAACGACATAGTGATAGTTTCACTGTCTTCATCTCAAAAAAAATTCTTATATACCTAATCTAAACAACACCGTGTGTAAGTAGTAAGTAGTGATAGTAAAAATATATGTAGTGTGTGCCCAAGTTTTTATTTCCAACTTATCCTGTTTGTTGTGAGAACAACTGGAAAGAGGAAACGATATTGATCTTTGACACCCCATTGTAAAAACATTTCATCTCATCCCATCTAATACACACACACTTTACATCACTCACCATTAGAAAAACGATGCGACACATCGTCATCGACTCACACAGCCACTGCTACCGAAGAACCCAATATATAGTCGCATATACTTACACACAAGATATTTTCCCATTTACGAAAAAGCATAAAAAATAAGACTATTTGGTTCTCTGGTATTTCCATGAATGCTTTTAAAAACTGCAAACAACAGTCATCATCATAATATTTCGTCGCAGTAGAAGCCGGCATTGGGATTGAAAGTGAGAAGAGAAAAAGCTAACTACAAAATAGGAGTAAGGAAGAAGTAGAAAAGTTAAAAATCAAGAGGGAAGGCTAAAGAAAAAGGAGCTGAGTAATGTAACGCAATGTAATAGGAGACTCAGACAGAACTTAGCGGAGCAGTATATATTTATATGTGCATAGACAAGCTAATGTATAAAATGCAAAGAAGGAATGGAGAAGAAGAGGTGAGACGTTAAACAACTTTCTCTCTTTTTACTTGTTTTCCTTTGATGCTGTTATTATTCAACACTTTGTGTTGACTTCTTCGTCACTTTTCCTAGACTTGGTTGGTGGTGCTGATGCTGATGATGATGTTGATGATACGGCGTTTTAGTCAACTTAACTTTACCTACTTACTTTATTTCTTAACAAGTTGGGTGGTGTACGATAATATACCTACTCACTATAGCTCTAGAGAAACAAAGAAGAGGAGAGAGAGGGAGAATCACACCTTCTGCTCTGCTTTCACCTTGTGCCGTGCGAAGTATTAGGAAAGAGAAAAAGTTTTGCTTCTGTATTATAATGATGTTTATGTATCACATCACCCTTTTGTTCTTTGGTAGTATCGTGTGAAGAAAATTCTCTTGTAGTTACTAATTAAGTATTTAGAAGGAATTACATAGAGAGGAGGGTAGCTAACTTTATCACTTTCACTTAAATAGCTTGTCAACGAAACTCGCACCCACATAACTCTTTTGTTTCGGCCACACACGCCTACCCAATTATCACTGAAAAATTATAGAGATTGGCTAGGCATCAGTGGTAGCTGGTTCGTAGCTCACCTGAGCGTAGGTAGTTGCTATTATTGCAAATATAAAGTTTTGAAAATTTTGCAGGTGCATACCTAATACATTGTATTATTATGCACCGTAGTAAAATCTTTTCTTCTTTGATAATTTTGAAATAAGATTTGAAACTGGGAAGGTGAAGAAAAGTATAAAGCATTTTAAACTAAAGTAGAACTTATGTACTTGAATTCGTCTTCATAAAGCGTGTCATCCGATGCAGAACCTTTTAAAGAAAAAAGTTTCAACACTTTTCTCTTCGAGGTCAATGAATTTTCGGTATGGAAAAGTACAAAAAAAATTTAAAGCTGAAACTCTTAAAGATATCAGCTTTTTACAGAAAATTAGTAAAATGGTAGGGTTGGCTGGTGTAGCTTCGTTAAGTAAAATATGCTGGTGGGTTGGTGAAAGAAAGTCTATTAACCCTCGAAATGAACTTTTCCAATTCGTATTCATTACTTGCGCAATTGTGTTTAAATTAGAGAAAGAAAAGAGTAATAGCTCAACAAAATATGCTACCTTCGTTTATAGCTCGTTCATTTTAAACATTTCATGGCAGTAGTTAAAAAAAGTATACTTTAACTTAATGTAACTACGAGTATTACTATACTTAACTGCATTTTTGAAGTAGAGATACGCCTTTTCATGCGTCACATAGACACATTCTTGTCAAGGCAAACATTATACTTAATATGACTACGTGGGGAAGTGGAGCTGAAAAAAATGCATTTATAAATAAGGGACAGTTTGTTGCAACAGGAAGTGAAGTGAAGTTAAGCAGTCTCCTTCTTGACAAGAGAAGAAAGACAAAAAAGCAGAGCTGCGTTGCACTAATGTGTGTGTAAAAAGAATGGGGAAAGTTATTATGTGTATATATAATTTCTGTATGGAATGTATGAAGCAATGTATTTTTTTATACTTAAACTGCGTCATGTGTACACACTCCACTTTAAGAAAGAAATCTAATTTTGTTGGGCGGGCGAGCGGGAATAATAATAATAATGTTTCGCTGTGGCATCTTGTATAAGGGATGGGACGTTAGGGAAAGATAAAAAGATAAAAACTTTTCAACTCTGAAAAATATCTCTCTTTCTCGCACTTCCACTTCTTCTCTCCGCTCTTTTCTTTGATTCATTTTTATTAAGAAGACACACTATATGCCATATCATACTACTCACTTTTCTCTCTCGTTTGCAGCTACACTCATTTCATCCTTAACTAACGAGAGGATGGGCATTATACTCGTTCTATACAAGGACACAACGACACTGATACCTTCTGCCTTTTGTCTTTAGTTATTATATGCGTTTTATACTTTTTATTTGCATTGAGAAACATGTTCCCATCTATACCACTTCTACTGGTATATCCCATATATATCCACTTACTTAGAGATGAGTACCTTCATAATATATTTTTTCTTTTGAGGATAAATCCAATTGCGAGAAGCCACAGTCCCATTTTTGGTCTCTGTGGATCTTGATCTTAAACTGCAGCGTGACTCTGAGTCTTTTATTTCAAAGTGGATATATAAAAAAATATACACTTGTACATCTCATTCATTCCAGCATGAGAAAACGGGGGACAAAACGATTTGAGAATTTTCTTTATAATAAGCTAAAGCGTGTAGATCCACTGTTTCCCCCTCTATACACTTCTTTTTTTGCCTCCCTTCGAATCCACTGATTTAACTTATAGTCCATGTACACAATTACATGTGATCCTCTCCTAAATCTTTTTTCTCTCCTCAAGTTCATCCATGCTGCATTTCTTTATAGGAGCGAACCAGGAAAACAATATGCTCCCGTTTCAGGATGCCCCATTTCAACGATTTCAACCCTTCCCTTCCTCCAATCCGATCCCATATAAATGAATAACAGTAATAACTAATTTCTTTATGATTTACCTGATACCACCACAGATGTGAGGACAATCCATATTTGCTGAAGTCCAATGAGAACCCGCCCAAATGAAAGTTTCTGTAAAGAAAATTAAGAAAAGTCAAATCATTTTTACTACCATGTGGTCTTGGTCTTCAACCTCTCAACCTCATGAATTTCATTTCATTTCATTACTCTTCTCTCCTCTCCTGTTACTCCCCAATAAAAAGTAATAATTAGCTTACAATGTTTCATCTCAGCTCACCCATTTTGAACCATATGAAATCGTTTGAATTAATGAAAAGGAAAGTGGTTTGGTGAGGAACGTCACGTCATAATTACTTTTTTAGCATTTCACAACGAATACACAATACATAATATTATGACCAATTTTAAGGGGAATTGGCTGACAGAGTTCAGCTGTAAAATGGGAATTCAAACGGATAGTGTAAATAATAAAAAGGAATATAAACGGGAAGGGAAAGAAATCATAAAAACACCCTTTCCCTTTTTCTTCTTCCGTGTTTTTCATCCCATTCTGAATGATGAAGAAAACCATATATATGCATCTCTAGCAGATTTTCGATAAAAAGATTACAAGATTATATATTATTGTGTTTATATAACGTTTTCTTTTCCGCATACATTTTCTATTGTATGAGGTTCAGCTGTCACCGATAAAAACATAACATGACGATCGTCTCTCGATCCTGATGATGACGATGATAGTTTTTAGTTTTCAGCTCCCTGTGAAAAAGAAAACCGTCTCTTGGTAATAAAGCCGAGACTTTGCTCTTCTTCAGGAGGAACAAGAAGGTCTCAATGTCCCCAATAAATGAACAGATGTTATGTTGTATATTCTTCAAAGGAAATCGAACCATTCCCTTCTTATAAGAGCTATTATAAACTTCTCTACAATTCTACTTCCTTCTTTCCACATGCATAGAGGAATAATACAACAGAACAGACTAAAGAATATATTGTTGTGTTTGCTACTCAAAAGAAAGTGAGAGAGAGAGACGGAGAAGGAAGCAGAGTAGCAAAGAAAATACGATTATCGTCACTGTAATAAAAGTTTGTTCAGTTTTCAAATAGTATGAGAGAGACAAAGTCAAGAAAATCTCATTAAAACCTCCTTTCCAAATAGGGAAAAATAAGATTTCTCTTGCTTAGACTTGTTCCCTTTTTATAGGAATGGATTGGAAGAGAGAAGTAGAGAGAGAGAGAGAGCAAGTAGTTAAGTATGTAGTAAGTTGTTTGGAAAATAAATAATTCTTTACAGCTGTGTTTATGATTTTCGCATAGAAAACCGAAATCATAATAATAATCATGAAAAAGCAGCTTGCCAGCTATATGCTGCCAACTCTCATTTCTACATTTTACTATTGTGTTTGTTATGCAACAAAATTATGTTATGAATGTATACATTTATACAAAGAAAAAGCCTAAAAAACTTGAGTCTACTTTCTCTTCTTCCGTATTACTTTTAAGCATTTCATAATTTAGCACACGGAGACGGATGAAGGAGTTATGCAAAATTTTGCTGTCTCTTATTACTCATAAAAGGTTGTAAAAAGCGTGGGATGATGATAGCCGCTTCTACTTTCCAAAATTTGCTTTCCTTTTCCTACATTGATACATAAGTCTAGTCCGTTCGGAAGTATTATATAAACAAGGTCGAACAGACAAAAGAACTTTTTAGTGCTTGCATCTATGTATCTAGCTATCCATCCGCTTATAGGATTGAATATAACCGATTTGTTCCCTTCAGCAACCCTACTCGGCGTCTGCATCTATCCTTTACGCTTTGCAAACGTTTATTTTACCAGACTAGCCGAAATATGATTGTTTATGTATATACTTAATTTTATTGCCCACAGCACTATTCTCTATTGTTATACAATATATACGACGTACCGGAAAAGCCGGCTAGTTCCCTGTGTTTTGCATATAAGCAAAAGATAAGTCTACCTGAAAAACTCAAAACTGGTGCGTATAATAGCAAAGTAGATCTTATGGGAAACATCATCATCATCATCCTCCTCATGATATTACGATTATACTTCAATCCGTGGAATCCTGCTTCGAGGAACAAGTGAAACCTTTTATTCTAATCCTTTAAAAAGTTTCCTCTCTCACTCTCCGCTCTCCCTTCAATATATGGAACAGGAAGAAGAAGCAAAAAAGGGGAAGTACAATAGAATGGATAGATGTGCGGTTGTTGCGTATAGGTAATATGGGAAGGAAATAATCATACAATGTATAGCCTCTAAAAAAGATAATACTTTTTCCTTTACATGATTGCATAAGATCTCATCGTCATGATCATCATCATCGTTCTTCCCTCGTTCACGTAGTTTTTGCAAAAAAATGTTTAAAAAAGTGAGGTACAATGTAGCAACTTGCATCGGACTGACTACTCATATACTTTTGCTATTACTGCGCTTATCTCGATCATAACTTCTGGCCCAGTCACCGGTGCTTTCTGCATCCGACTGGTTTCATTATCTGTCACTTTCATCTGCTATTGATTATACCAAAAAGTGTAACGCATTTCAAAACTTTTTTTCCACCATGCGAGAGAACATTCAGGTGGTTTTGGTGATGTATAAAAAAGATGAGGAAACTAGGAAAAGTGGGGAAAAGTATTCGAAATAAAAATGAAAATTTTACAGTTAAAAAAAATTCTTATCATATCCATTTGACTTTGCCCCCAATTTTGAAGCAATGAACTTGTATCCATCAAGGCGCATTAAAGGGAATAACTATGAATTAGGAGTAAACCTCATAATAATCATTATTATACAAGTGAATTTGGGTTCTTCATCCTCTGGTAGGTATGTGTGTGTGCAGTATGTAGTGTGGAACTAATTCAATGCTTGAGTAAAAGAGAGGGAGAAAGTCAGTGCCAGTGCCATGCCAGTTCAACAACTATACGTTGGTAATAGTTGAGGTGGCCCGTTTCTCTGGAAGAAAAATGTATACGATTCTCCTCACGTCCAAACTCAATCATCTCAAAAAGGGGTAAAAAGTCAGCAATCTTTTGACGTATCCAAAAATACTTTCTCTTGAAGACTTTTCTTTTCTTGCGTGTACATCAAGTATGTGTGTTATTACCACAAGTAAAAGCTCAACTCAATTTTTCCTCTATTGGTCAAGCAGATGACAAGTATGGACATGAGGAGGGTATCCTCGTCTCGTGTTCCTCTTGTAGACTTCTGGAAGAAGTGGAACATCTTGGATCATGATGATGATGACCATGTTGATGGAATTTTTGTATGGTTGATTCGTTATGTGTGTGGAGTAACATTTTCCCGATCAAATGCATGAGAATTCTTGAGTTTCTTGCCCTTTTCTAGGCAACTATGAAATACTAATGTAGAAAGTAGGGATGATGTGTGTAATGCACTCTGGAATGCCACAGTTGAAAAATATACTTTTCGATTTCGTACATTCTTCTCAACAGTGTTGCAGGCCTTTGTTGGATAGGGTCAGCCTGGATATATTTGTGCCGTGATGAGTATTGACCGTTGTGGTTATGTAATGTTAAATGTAAGGTTGCTTTAGTTCAGTTTGGCAATAGACAGATGACAGATGTTTTAACAAATTATGTACTTCAAAACTACAGTCTATATAAGCTGGCAAGGACGACAGAAAATGTAACTACTTCAGATTATTTTTCTGTTACTTGCTTTGCAAAAAGTAATAGTAATATAAAAATAAATATTCAATGCTACGCACTTTCTATATTTGAAGCTTAAATTGATATATACAGAATAGTACCATTGTCCGACCTATTATAATGAAATAATACTAAGCTCATGTCAAAATACTTTGGAGCATCAATGTTATACAACAGTTTGAATACAAGATAAATTAAGTTCATGTGCTGATGAAAGGCTTCAGTTTATTTGAAGAAGCATTTTATTCAAGAATTCAGCATCAGTAGTATTTATAAGGAATTTAATTATTTACGACTGAGAGAACTGTTATAATTTTTTATTGTACTCTGCTGTAGAGAATAAAAAACATTAGCATTTTTTAATGAAAAACAGCGAATTCGAATAGGTCATTTTAAGAAGGTATCGCTTTCTATAAATAATAATAATAGTACAATAATTTGAAACTAGTATAGGTATGTGTCATACAAAACGTAGACCTAATTCTTAACAGTTGATAAAATAATATGTGATTTTTTGCCTCAGAAGATATAAAAGAGTTGACCTATTTTATGCGGGGGTACTATTTAATATGCAAGTTACAAATTATTGTTACAAAGTGCCAAAATCCATATTTTAGCATAGATAGAGTATTACTCCTACACATGCCCTACGGGTTAGTTGGTTTGCTTTGGGCTAAGAAAGCAGAATTTCAATTGGTGCACTGAATTCAGTGGTTCATATTTCTAGTTAAAAAAATTTATACAAAATTGTTATGATTGGGACCAGCTTTAGGTAGTAACATCATGCTACTGGAATTTCTGTGCTGTTGTATGTATTTTCAAGTAACCATAATTATGTTTTTGCTTTTCGTTATTCAACTACGTCTCAGTTACTCTGTAAGTCTTTGCTACTTGTCATCGATTAAAAGTATTTAAAATGAGACCATGAACTTCGTCACATTACGCTTTTATCGTGCAGTAGCATTTCAGTTGTGGACTGTGCATTTTTGCAAGTTCAGTTCAGTGCAAGTTCGAAGAAATACAGACTATGATTGAAAGGCTTTATAACTACTTAGCATATTTATTTCACGATTCTATCATTAACTCAGTTACTCAGTAAATTTTAGAAGTCATTACACTTATTTTATCCAATCTGCATCTCAACTCAACAACATGTGTCAACTTTAACATGAACCAGATTATTATGTTAGACATGTTATTGTCCATGTCTATACTGGGATTGTGCCGCGAAGTACATTTGCAATTCCTTCCAGATTTTATCATATATGTAACTGTACTGTACTACTTGTTTATTAGGCAATCTGGGAGTGTCACTCATATTTTTCATGTAATACTTGAGTATAACTTTGACCTCACCATGAACTGTGAAGAGAATCATAACTTTGACACTCTGTGCACTTATGAAATGAAATAAAATTAAAGAATACACGTATTGACGTTTGTCATATGTTTTAATGTTAATGATGTATTCGCTGTAAATTCAAAGTAGTACGTAAGTCGATCAAATTACTTGGCACAATTTTGAATAATTCACAAATTTCTAGCTAATTCACTATACTTTGCATAGGTTATATAAATTAGGCCGACTGACATATACCTCGCAACCCAAGCGAAACGAATATATATCGAATAACAATACTGCATAAGTAGGTGGCTGGCTTTTCAAAATTTATCATATAAAGAGCACATACCTAGAACGATTTGTATATCTTTCTACCACTTACTAGCATAGATTATGAAATTATTTTCCTTCTCTCAAAATCTTAGTTGTTTGATGCTAGAAAACATGGGTTGTTCTCTGAAAAATCAACTGCAAAGTCAAAAATAACAAGTGCACGACAGGAAGATACTAAATTATTGAAAAAAATCTTTTTCACCTTTTATTTATGCTGCAACAAACAAATAAAAATCTGTGAGTGAGTGAAAAGCAAGAATAATCATATATGAAGATATATGTGGTGTATAACCAAACTCGCTCGCGTGTATCATGATTTCTTAATTTTTCAAACTACCCCATGACGAACTAGATCCGGAAGGATGTATTATAAAGCAAAAAATATTAGAAAAGGAGACGGCTCTATGAAGTCTAGAAACCTCTAGGGTAAAAACGTTACAACGAGCGTAGAAACTTGTTTAAAAAATACAACCAGAAAAGCATATTCCATTCCATTTACCTAAACTAAAAGATATTTTTACTAAAATATAACTTGTTTGTATATTGCACAACTTGTAAAAGATAAAATATGTATAAATGAACAGTTTTCCCAGTCATTTTTCATATCCGGTGGGAAAAAGGATGAGCGACGGTACACAACGTTATGTTAAGAGTATTTTGGAACAAGAACAAAAAATAGCTCGTCTTCATAAATAGTTTGCAGTGTTTATTCCACATCGAGAAAGACTACAAAGGAATACCATGCATGTACATGCCCAGGTAATTCTATATTTTTACCTGCAGTGGCAATAATGTGTGGAATTGCAGGTGTGGTGTTAGTAGCGGGGTTGGCCGTGGTGAATTATGCGTATATGGGATGGATGCTCGAATTCATACCTTTTACTCCAGATTTCACACAGGGTGAGCAGTACCGTCTGCCCAGCCCAAATCGGGAGAAATATAATGCATGAGTAACTTCCGCCAAACCAACATTATGAATGTCTTGTACAATTACAGGTAACGGCTACTATAACAAATTTTTTCTTGTTAACTGGGAAAGCTATTTCCCTACCCTTTTCCTGTATACCTTCAAAACACGAACATTTGATTGAATGCACTATTATGTCGAAGTTGAAAGTATGTAATTAGTTTTCGTAAAACCTCAAGTTCAAATTAAAAAGTAGATTGAATCGGATCAGTTAAAATAAAGATTAAAAATAAATACAATGTACAATAAAAAATTTCAGAATGAAATTCGTATGAATAAAAAAATTAATAAGATTATTCGAATTAAAACTCACCTTCCAGTACATCATTCTGACGTATTGTCAAGAAAACTAAGTATCCTACACAAACTCGAAGACTGTAACAGTACAATTTAAACTTCGGAACTGATCATATTTCATAAGAATTGCAAATTTCAATTTGTCATTTAACATCGCTATATTATTTTAAGCACTTAAAAACAACCTCTGCAAGTATTTCCGGAGTTGCAAAACGAACCACACTTTTAAACTGTACACAAATCACTTTTCAAATATTCTTGAACAGGCCAATAGCATTTTCATTGAATTTTACGTTTCTTCACCCCCACCTGCCAAACAATAATTTGTCAACTTATTTTTTCACACAAGTTTTCCTATTAGCACTATCACCACCTACAAAACTGTGTTGACTTCATGTTTTGCGAATGAAAACAAGTTTTTAAGTGACAGATTGAATGAATCCCAAGTAGATTTGTGAAAACAGAAATTTCGGAAAAAACTTGAGGGTTGACATGATCAAGTGTGTAGGTTTATACCGTATGATGCAATAGAAAGAAGAGTGTTAGCGGGGCAAGGTGAGAATACATATGAGAAAATGGTTTTCGGGTGGTTGAACAAGTAGCATATAGAGAAGGGGAAAGTTTTCCAGTGTGAGCCTTATACACGTTAGTTGGTGATCCGTTGGGCAACTGTTATTGTGGCTCGTGAATAAATGTTCCAAGAGAATGGTAGTGCCAGCAACTGAGCTGACTTGACTTTACTTTCACGTACCTACGTCCCTGTCTCTCTCTCTCTTCGCTCTTTCTCCGGCTCCTGCTCTTGTTGAGTGTCGTGGTGGTGGTGGTGGCGAGTGAGCATATCTATCTTGCTGTAATCATGTGAAGAAGAGGATGCATGATGCGATGCTAGTAGCAGCACCAAAACGAAACCTTTTTCCAGCCCTGAATTCCATGCTTCATGACGACAATGATGATGATGCGAGGCGAGATGGCCCAGTAGTAGTTTTGTAGTTTGTAGCAAAGTAAGTAACGTGCACGGACAAGAATGCTGAGCCTCTCGTTGTGAAAATTACTACCTTACGTTTGCGCTCCTCTCTATACTCTTTTGCCTTTATGCAGCAAGATATATAGATACACAAGTTTAGTTACTCTAGTTTTTGCACTGTTATATATAAGGGATTGCGGCGTTATATTTTATTGAATTGTAGCATAACATAACCCTTGAAATTTAAAGGGAACACACTGCTCTCCAGTTGAAACATGTATTATTATGGAGTTGAGTTGAATGCAGTGGAACGTTTTAAGATCGTCGGTCAAAACATGCATTAGCATTTTTTATTAAGACTAGGTTCAGTAAAATAGTTAAAATATATATATGTACTTATGTATGTGCATTCTTATATATGCTTAGACATCATCATATCATATAAGTTTGCAAAAGGACATCATTTTATAGCTCAGCCAATTAAATAATCAGAAAAGATTCTCTTTGATGATGATCAACATCACAAGACAAAATCCTATTACTACCACATCAAACCGAATTCATTCAAGATTACATTTTCTCCTCTTGTATTTTAGAGGATGAACTGATGTCATTTTGATTATGATGATGTCTACAAATGAGATAGAATTACTGATCTATCATGCATCTTGTCTGATCCAACTGAAAAGTTTATTGATATTGCTGTATCTGCACAACTTAGTTTTCTCTTCAATTTACGGTATGCATTGGCTGATGGAAAGTGTGCAGTTGTAGGCATCTGCTCTGCTCTTCCTATGCAATGCTATTAATGCGTAGTACATTTATAAGTAATACAGCTATACTGTTAAAGCAATTAGCAAGAAAATTGGCGAATCATTAAAATGGCGGATTAATGTTCATATTGTGACGTTTGCCTTATTCTACAAACAAGTTCACTACATATTCACACCGTGAACATTGGATATTAAATACTAGCCTGATTATGGTAGATATTAAAGCAAAATCGTGTATTGCTTTGTAGTTAACAAATTGGCACTAGCTGGTATCATCCAGATTATAAATACCGACTACAGCAGATTTTGAAATGGAAAATACAATACAGTTTTGCAGGTGTTTCTTAATGCCCATTGCTCATATTGATAGCAAATAGATATATGCCGTCTTTAACTTCAGAGTAGGGTTGCCAATTGCGTTACAGAATTTGTAGCACTTGCTCATTGTTCGTTCCAGACACAAAATGATGGAGGGGACATCTATCTTCAGAGATTCCGAGTTTTTATGGACATATGGACGAACCCTCCATCCAGATACACAAAGAAAGAGCAAGAGTTGCTTTCTCAAAAGTCCCTAAAAATTAAATCGTTGGGCTATGAATTAAAATATGGTACGTCTATCGTTTCTATGCAATGTAATAATGGAATTTTTGAGCTATGAAGTCGAATCATATGAAGCAATTACGAGTTTGGTACCTTTCGTATGAAGCAGTAATTGGATCAATTGTGCGTTTTATTTTATAAGTAGAAAAATAACTTTTTAAAATGTAATTTTATATAGGTAATTAAATTATTATAGTACTCTTATAAATGAGTACGAAATTGTTTTTTGTAATATTGTTTTGTCTCCAGTTTGCAACCGGACTCACTGAAATCTACGATGATTACTCTCTAGCAGAGCCCGAAATAGGGGTACCTGGCACACCAACAGACTGGCTTCCTCAAGAAGAAGATGACGTTCAAATCAAAGAAACGTAAAAAAAATAACTAAAAATAAATTAATGAATTCCAATTCTTAATTCCAAAGTTGAATCGTATAATTTTCTCAGAATAAATAGACCAACTGGCTACACTTGTTCTTTGTGCATTTATGTGGATCACCAGTTTGTCGACGCATACAAGGGAAACGCTAAAAACCACCTGAACAACCTGAGGAAAGTAAAAGCATCAATAAAGCGAATGGTCGAACATGCGAATTGGATATTTAGGTCGACGGACTGGGATAATGATGGGAAGCCTGATAACATAGGATTCAATATGGCCAGCGTTAGTCTATAAATATTTTTTGGGAATTGATAAGTTTGCATTAAAATAATTTTTCTCAATTACACGCTTAGCTGGTTTTGGGGTGGCTGCCTTTTCGAGAAGATACTCAGGATACCTATGAAATTCCTAAAGAGGCATCAGGACTACTGAAAATATTCGCAAGGATGAATTTTAGCACATGCTGTCTTGGAGTTGGGTTTACAAACCGGCCGTTTCTGAATGGTTTAGATGCCATTTCTTTTGCAGGTGCTTAACAGGTGAAACATTATCATCTTGTACGCAATCACAACATAATAGTAATTTTAGTTCGACTATTTCAGCTGCCGATAAAATTCTTGGGGGTATCTGCGATCATAGGGATCCTAAGGAAGACCTTATGAGAAGCATGAATACAGTGCTAATATCTGCAAGGGCAGAAGATCAATCTCAGCTTCCATTACGCCACATGTCAAACGCGCTGCTACACGAGCTTGGTCACGCTTTCGGAGCAAGGCTACATGATGATGAGTTTAAAGCTCCAGGATGCTGGGGATTCCAACTAGGGGAGGCAGACAAGCCACCCAGTAAGCCTAAACTTGGGAGGTATATCATGTGGCCTAAAAGCTCTTTGAATCCTAACCAGCTAACTCGTCGCAACAATGTTCGCTTCAGTACTTGCTCGAAAACCGCGATTGCGTTGGTCATCGACAAACGGAAGCAGCGTAAAAAGTGTTTTGATGTAGATGACAAGCCATTTTGTGGAAATGGGATTGTGGAGGGACTGGAGACGTGTGACTGTGGCTCCTTCTTTGATTGTTCGAAACAAAAGTGTTGCGGTTCGAGATCAAGTAGAAAGCCTTGTATGATAATGGATACGATTAGTTGTAATCCAAACGGATTTTCAAAGCAGTATGGAGGAAAAAGTGAAATTTGGAACTCTGCAAGCTGCCAGTTATATCCAAAATACCAAATTGTAGTAATTTTTCTTATGATTAAGGTAATAATATTATAGAACACTGGAGGAATATAATTTTGATGGGTAACTGACAGTGAAAGCAATCTTTTAAACTTTTGTATCAACATTATCAACAACCATAACTTACCTTTTCATGACACTGCTAAATTGCTTGTACATACTTTTAGTATGTAAAACTTAAGTACTTTGGAGCAACAACCTCTCATTACAAAATGTAGTCGTTCTATTGCCATCCCACAATTGATAATTAGCTGGAATGCAGTTTTTTAAATTGGTGCCGTAATTATAATTGCCACTTACCCACGTACTTAGGTCCCTGACATCAATTGTTCCTTCTATTGTATCTGAAAGACTTTGATCTACCTTGAATGTCAAAATTATTCATTCTATATACAACAGATAGGTCGTTAAGGTCATTCAAAGCACAAATTGCTTGGACTTTATAGGTAAATTAAACGTCATCCAACAATATTATCTAACCTAATTTAAGGTGTTAAGCATATAGATAATGGCAATGTTCCCCTTTGAGGGTTGGTGGTACTGAAAATTGGGGCAGAAGTAAAATTTTTGGAGGGTCGGGTAGTGGGGTCGCAGAGGGAAACGTAAAATTTCTCGGAGGGAAGCCTAGATGTTGTTGCGAGGGTGCTGTGCCCTATATAGTTTTAAGAAAACTACAGCTTTGATTACAGTACGTCAACTGAAAAGGTTTATTCAAGCATGCTGTAAGCAATCATAATGATTTAAAGTCAGACTAATAACTGATGAAACTGGAGTCTCTTATATCTATTGATTTATATACCTGACTTCTAATTCAACAGTCAACAATTTGTAAAAGTTTTTCAAATGGTTCAAATGGAAACAATAAGTTGCACTGACAAAATTTACGAAATTGCTGGCTTTATTTTTTATAGATGATTACGAATTACGATTGATCACTTTGCATTGTTTACCTTCAAATTACAGATCAATGATATATTCTTATAACATCCTTGTTACAGTTTATGATTGACATAAAGTTCGTGCAAACGAAAAATGTATCAAAATTCTTAAATACGAAAACAGTTTTAACATTAATTGTAAGGTTGTATAAAATATTATCTAAAATGACTACACACATGCCATGATTATAAAAATAACGTGATTGATTATTCAAGATAGTTTTTCTCCGTGAGTTTTAAGATTTTGAACACTTATATGGGACCAGTCGTATCCATTTCCTGTAGGCGCGTGGGAAGATGGCAGTAGAATATGGCGAAAGAAGGAGCGACCAGGTTGATCCAAACCAAGGAAGAGTTTCCAATTTTTCAATTTACCCAAATCATAGCGGTTTACGAAAGTCTGTCAGATTATAGTAAAAGCAGTTTGTAACGTAACACATATTTACATGGTGTGTGAAAAATTAGATGGTAATTATATATGCTCAAAATAACTCACAGCTCCAAGCTTCTTCCTTTCAGCACGATTAATATGATACTCGATGCTAGTTTCTCCATTTGTGATCAGTTTTGCATGCCAAAGAAACAATCCTCCTAGTGCCAATGACGCTCCTACAAGTCAATAATGTATTGCTCGTTACTCCAGTTTTATAGTTTACTTATTTTCTCAAAAAATCATTCGTGTTTTTAACTAACCCACACAAAGAAACCCTGCATAAAAGATGGTTAACCGGATCCCATGTTTAGTCCAAATAATTCCCCACAAAATGTGAGCTTCATCTGCTTTGCT
>JAANSM010000688.1:0-24610 GCA_036850725.1 Orchesella villosa | reverse complement strand
ACTGAAAAAATAATTATTAAGGTATTGCACTGCCCATTTGCTGTGGTGTGCATATATTCGTAAAAATAAATACCTAGTGAAATTTTCCTGGTATCATCATCATTCATGCATGTATGGGTTGTTTGTGAGAGAGTTCATGTACATTTTCATTCAAACCCAGCCTATGAATCATCATCATAAGATGTTGCCATTTGTGAGATTCACATTTTAAATCATATCATCCCAAAGAATCACGCAATAGATGATACACAATGGGAGTTTAATTGTGCAATCGTTGGTGGTTGCTGGAATAGTGGGAAAGTTGGCAAGATTTCTCATCCTGATCATTCATTGAGCATTTGCGATTGCTTAATTTCTCTTTGTAAGGTAGATGAAAGTTTAATCATCTCATTGAACGAATGAATTTGCCAGTTCTGAAGTGAAAAGCAAGACATGTACACCTCAAAGTTTGCTCTTTAGTGTAAAAACTTCACCCTGTCGACACAGCAGTTAGTAGCCAACGGGGACATGTAGACCGGAATCTAGTGAAAAAGTGCACACTTTAAAATAAAAAATCGAAAGCTTGCTAGTTATGACGATAAAAATAGATAAAAACCCCCCCATTTCTTCTTCGCCTTGCAAACTGACGATGAAAATTTAAATCAGTAATGGGCTTAAACACGCCCTATAGAAAGGTTTTCGTAATTTTTACCTGTCGTACTTCAATCTCTAGACCTTGTCGTGGGCATTGTAATTTTTTTTTGTTGAAATCACATTTTACTTTGCATACAATGCAAGAAAGTTTAAATGAAAGAGTGTTTCTACAAGAAGGTGGTAATTTACATTAGGTTCTTTTGGATGCCGCATGCATGCAAAAATATATATATATACACACACACATGCACATTTTTTATTACGTTGATGGGACATCATCAACCGTAGTGGTCAGTAAGTCAATGCATGTATAGCAGCAAATATAACAAGACGAATTTTAGTGGATAATGATGGAAGCATGGCAAATGCAATATGAGAAAAAAGGCCTTCATCTCATCTCATCATCATCTTCAGCAAATGCCAAGTTAGTTATGGAAACTACTTACTTATGACTTACACAGATTTTTTTTTGCTTCCTTGCTCTCTTCCTTACACACACGCAAAATGGCCACATATTATTATTATTATGGCTTCTGCTAAAGAGCATGACTAGACAAAACTGTGTTCTTTTTGAGACATGATTAGAGATGAAATGACGTGAAAATTGGTATGGTTATAAAGGAGGAGATGAGGAGAGAGAGACTTTAGTTTTTTCCACCATTCAACAACACCACCTCCATTGAATATAGCTCTTTCATGGTTATTTAGATGTACATTTTTGTAGGTTGTACGCTTTATGAATCCTATTTTTGTTTTCTAACATCCCATGTGTGTCTGTGTGTCTACCGTATTTGATACAACATTATGGACATGCATATGTGGAAAATGCACGAATTATCTTTTTCATTTTTGTACGTGAAGTCATTCCCCATCATCTTTTACCCACACACACCTTATCTGTCTTTATCACTCTCGCGTAGTTTCTGCTAATGCCTCCGCTTTGTCGATGAAATTGAAAAGAGAATGAACCTTAATCACATTACAAAAGGGTAAATACGCGGATGACGGTAAATGAAAAAAGGTTCTATTAATAGAAAAATATATGTGAGCTGTGATGTGATGTGCAGTATGAGATTTTAATTCATGAAGAGGAGCTTCATCTAATGTGCTTGACTGAAACACTTGCTTGTAATTTCCTTTGTATTTAGCCTTACCTTCGTACCTTTAAAGGTGCAGTCGTGCAGGAGCGATAGCAAGACGCATTATTGTCTTCAATCAAAGCAGGCAGTAGCTTCACATCATCCACACACACATGATGAATGCACATTTTCCACTCTTCTCTTGAAGGTGTCCACTGTCGTGAAGATTGAAATAATGCAATCAATTCATTCATTCTGGCCTTTTCTCCGTCACTCTGTGTGATGGGCTATTTTTGTACTTTTGCATATATATATTGTATTGTTAAGTAGTTACATGGCTTGATTGAAGAGCCCCATAAATTGCATGTTACAACGAGTACTGGATGTCATAATAAGTACTTCAACTTAAAAAATCTCAGGTAGAATCTGCCCCATGTGCTTCACAATCAGTACAAGGATGCAATTGAATTTTTCTAAGGTGCTCTGTCATACTAGTAAATTCTAAAATTTTGGCTCAACACTGCATGCTCCTCCTGCATCGATAAATGTACCTTCCTAAATTACTGCATTACCAAGGTGGAAATAAAGGACCAGCTTCTTGTCGGATGTACACAACATTTTTTTTGTGGGCACTGATTACGACTTACGACTAAGGTGTACAAGAAATATTTTGGTACCTATTGCTATTCAATACTGTCATATAATGCGACAGCTGGAAATGTCGTGACTTTGTTCACTGAAGTCAACGTGTTTTAAGCAATGTCCACTAAATATACCTTCAAAACCATAAAGAAGAATGTGCAAATAGTTAAATTTATAGATTTGTGCAATGAAAAAAATGCTTTAGAAGTGAATCCGCAAATATACCAAACACCACATTAGATTTATGCATACCTTATAAATAAATAGCTTGTAAATAAAAATAAACTAATTCGTCTTTCACAACAAGCCAAGCCTTTCCGGAACCAAATNAATAAAAATAAACTAATTCGTCTTTCACAACAAGCCAAGCCTTTCCGGAACCAAATCACTAAGAATGATGTATTTGTTTGTATACCCATAAAAAGATGTACTGACTTGACATTTTGTTTCTGCTTTTGTTAGTGGACAGCTGCCTTTTTATGTTTCATCGTTGATAAGAGAAAAAAATATGCATAATATTATGACATTCTGTCCTGTCCACATTGAAAGAAAAAGATTTAAATCTGTTTCTACAGCTTTGCTTGTACATACGTCACTGATATTTAATCACTTAAGACTTTTTGGTTCTATTCATAAACATAGCTTTCATGCGTGCATTGTCAGTCACTTCTGGCTTTGTTTATGAGGCACGCTAAACGACACAAGTTTTATACTCTGTAAAAGGCTTTGAATATATATATATATCTATGATGATGATAATGATAATGAATAAGAAAGTGGTACTATGGGCGCATACATTATATATGTGTGTCCGCAACATTTTTTAAAACATTCCGTACCGACAGTTATTGCCGATTTTTTTTTACTTGAGAACTCCTTTGAACTGAAAAAAGGAGATGAAATGAATGCAAATTCTTTAGGGCATTCTAATAATTTATCTTCGTTATGATATCCTGCGCTAGCTAACAACATACATTTCACTCATGTTTATTAGCAAGCTTAGTTAAAGCATTGTATTAATTTGAAAAATGACAAAGGGGTTTAGAAAGGAACGAGTGAAAGACAAAGTTTCCCCTTGTCCACATTCTATTGTTCACATAAAACAAACTGGTAATAAATGTTCCAGGTTGTAGTTTTAGGTATGTACATATACTTATATGCATGCGCAAAAATGTTGTAGAGGGAGTAAAACAAGGTATACATTCAAGAGCATTCAAATTTAAATTTAGTTTTTTTGTTTCTGTTTCTCTCTATAAGTATAACTTTCTTCTACCATGAGTCCATGTTTCTCGCTATGGAGAGTAGACCAGGGGGTCGGAAACCGGTGTAGATGTCTGTGAGGTTTTTTATTTGGTAATTTAAAATGACATGAACTAGTGTAATTTGGCTCATTTGCCTTATGATACTTGTCAATACTAGTTTCATGTTCGTCATTACTTTATCCACAAGCATAATATCCTGTTGTGAGGGTTTACTTTTTAACGCTCGCCCTTCCTTTTGCGTTTCTATTGAACAAAAGGTTCCGTCTTGCCTTTTTTCATTAGATTTTAGACAATGTATAAAAAAGTTCTTGTAGTTTTTATCTCTTCATGCTACACCACTTCCAGATGAGTTTTCTCAGGCGTTTCTTGCAACAATGTCAATACATATTATTTGTAAAAAAAATTATTTAGTCTCCAACTTTGTATGCAAATACTTGATTGTTGAGTTCAGAGCTTTTGTATAGTCAATCATCAGCGTTTTCGATTGAAGATTTTATTTGAAAAATAAATTTTTTTATTTTTTTATAAAATGCAAATTACCGTAAAATCCCATGTAAAGAAAAGAAAAATTAATATTGAAGTAGGGAAAAGGAAATAAATCAGGAATTAATTAACAAGATTCCTTTGCAAGCTAGAGAAAAACAATCCATGAAAAATGGAATCTAACAAATTAATTCTTCTCCCTTTCAAAAAACAAGATATTGCAATATAAAATGCAGGAGTATGCTTACCAGCAGTCAGCTATCAGGGAAAATCAATTACGAAAATGCACGGAGATTCTTAACATAAGGGGAAAATGGTGTTAAAATCTGCTTTGTTTATATCACCTATATATTTACTGTGTACTCTCAACAGGTACCTATAAAACCAAACCAGCACGACGCTCAAATATATATATGTAACTCATCTGAAATACATTTGAAAAACAAATGCATAGTATTCACATGTAGCCACTACTGCCCATTCCCATTAATTTATCATTAGAAAGGTTCACGACGCATCTGACCTGGTGTGGCATGTAAGCAACAGCTGGAGATAAGTACCAATGAGCAAGAATTGACCCAACTATTTTGCAAAATCGAGAAAGAAAAAAAACATGAGCCACGATTTGCCTCGAGGAGAAAGAAAAGTGAGCGCTGTCAGACAACCCTAAATATCACATTTGTTTCCCACAAGAAGTCAAGTTGGACTTCAACCCGGATGGCAAGTCAAAAACTTCGGACTGGCGTGGTTGTTATAAAAGTCGTGATTAAATTAGTCATGCAAAAAATGTGAAGAGGTCCTGTTTTTATGCACTTTGGTGTGTTTGATCATCATCAACAAGTTCGTTGATTTGTATTCTTTCACCATCATCATCTACATCAATTGAGCACCATCATAAAAATGATGAGCACGGATATAGAATTGTTGGGAGTGGGTTGCTTTGTTGCTCACTGCTATGATGCATTATGATATAATATGATATGATGCTCTCATCATGTAAATCTTCGGCAGGTTAGCTTTACGTTGACTTACTCACCCATCCAAAAAAAACTACTCCTTTGGACGTAAAACGTTGAAAAATAATGATAATATGATGCAATGAATTTGAAGACGGCAACCCAAATACTAGGTTCACATGGAAAAAATCACGATTTCACACCAAAACGTGCCCATATAGCTGCTAAGAATGGTTACCACACACTCATCTTAAAGGATATCCCTTACACCTTGCACTATTATATATCACATAATAAATACACAAAAGGCATTTTCCATTCTAAAAACATAGTCACAGCGTTCTCTGCATTTTTACAAATTATGTCCTCTTTTTGCAATGCCGATGTCCAGCCATACAAGGTAAATGAGTTTAGAGATTCGACAGAAGATAGACAAATGGCCTGTCCAAATTTAGATTATTTTATAGAGAATAATATGTATGCGAAAATGAGGTGCGTAAGGGAACAGTCACAACACAAACCACAACTTTTCAAAAAGAGGAATATGTATGTATTGCAATGCATCCATGCAAAATTTGCATTTAGAGGTCTACAACAACTGGCCATAAACAATGTATATGAATAATTTATTGTGCTTGTCAATATCTTTGAGGTGTTTATAAAAAAAAGTAGCCAGTTAATGGAGTAAGCAAGCAGCAAGAGCGGTGAGCAAGCTGTTTAGCTGAGTTAGAGGAGAGACAATGTATATAAAAAAAGGTATCCTCGGGGCACCATGAAACTGAAGAGAAGACGGATATTACATTAAGTAATCACAATGTATATATATGTTTCTAGCATTATATTACATGTTATATAAGTAAAGTTTTTTTACACATGAATTCCATATATTATGCCTTCATTTACCTTTTACGAGAAAAGTTAATTTATACATTACATATTACACACGTAAAAAAACAGCTGTCCACCAATGTCATTCCTTCCTATGGCGTTGGTGCATAGCAAATTAAATTGAAACTTGGAGTTGAAATGGAATGACCATTTACTGCAGCACACACACTGCTGTCTTACCCAACTTCACATTTGTCTTCTCTCTCTCTTGGTCAAAGCTCATTTTCAACAAGAAAAAAAAAGCCAGCTAATTTACTAACTGCTTACTGGTCGCACAAATTTCAATATGTCAATTGCAATTATGCAAAAAAGTTTGCTAAGTCATATATTAACGAGGACTGGCCTAGCCTAGCAAAAAAAAGTAAGAGGATGATGATGATGAGGATAATGCTATGTATCACTTAATTTCAATTGACACTACTTTTGAGCCTCTCCATTGCGTTATGTTGTACAAGGTGGAGAATCATTTAATTCTCATTTATCGTATACACTTCAAACTATCCTGAATTAAAAAAGGGATAAGTAAGAATAGGAGAAAAAAATTCAAATTTAGTTTAGGGGCAGGAGTGTGTGAGCATATTTATTTATATGCATTGCATTTGAAGAGCAGGTAGAGCAGGTATAAAATATAATTTATTCAAGTAGCAACATTCCTCTAGGAATCTGTTGGATCATGTTGGATCGCTTGGCAGAAAAAAAAAAGAGTATTTCTGAAGTAGGCTGTTAGGGGAAGAAGACAAACGTAAAATAAATAAAAATGTGTTGTCAAGAAGAAACACCTCTCTGCACGCAAGTTGTTTACAGTGACTTTGATCTTTTAAGAACTCGTCGACAAGAATATCACGGCTTTGCTAGAGACAGGAGCTAAAGATTGCTATTGCAATAAAGATCTGTTGTTTATAGCATCTGAGCCACCATAAAAGTGGAATGTGCATAGTTATAATGGGGATATAACAATGTTTAATGACAGTGGTTCATCACTTCACTATTTCTCTATGTGTGTATACGAGAAGGATGTAACTTGATATGCTATGTAGCTTAAGGAATACATTTTTAACAATGCAATTCACCTGATTCCGGGATCATCGTGCCATGTTCCAAAGACATTGCTCGTATTTTTCTTTCGTCTGCATTTCATGAAGAAAAGGGTCGCTATCATTTTCATTGGGCTGCATTCTACATGAAATTCTTTGACTTCCCTCATTGTCTGCATTTTTTAAAAATGTGATTGTTTTACTAAACTGTAGAATGTAGTGCTATTCATACTTGTGTATAATACTCATTTGTTTATTCGCAGTTGATTTTTATACACACTAAAAACTAGAAATGCTTCACAGAAATTGTCCAGAGACTTCTGATATAATGCATCTGGTTTTTGTGTGCTTGCTTTCTACCTTACATAATACCTACTTGAATGTTTTCTTTTCAAGGTTTTACTCCTTTAACAATTAGATTTTTATGCATGTATAAAGACGGTACCGAAAGGATAGGGGCCCCATCACAGAATAACATTGTCAATTAAAGAAGCTTTAAGCTTGATGAAATACAAGTGCTCTTTTTGAAATGGCCTCTGAAAAGTGATTTTTTTTACAGTTTGCTGTTACATTGTTGTTACTTTGTTCACTACACTCTCCACAAACAATCTGTAAATATGATTATTGCAGCACCACTGATGCTGTCACCACTGCTATCTTTGCCTCAAATAAATATATTGTATCTTGGGCACATATATCACCATTTAAGATCGAAATTTTCATTTAGCTTGCAGTCTTGAATCGGTTATGCTGTCAGAAATGATTGATATTTCAAAATTATATAAAATCATTTTTGTGAAATTTTTTCGTATCCATTCATGTCTATACGCTCATTTCATTTCGAATCGAAAAGCAAAAGAACAACATTTAATGATATTTTTATGATGACACCAAAGGAAAGAGCCTCCTATCAGAAAATTGTTTTCTTCTTTGGGGCATAATAGAAGAAAAAGTCAGATGAGAAGATTGCTGAAACTCGTCATGTCACTGTAGCTATGCATTGCCACTTGTAATACTGCAGCTTACTACGGAAACATGAGCATTTACTAAAAGATAACGTTTGTATCCTCCACTTCTTCTTTCTCTTCCTTAAAAAAATGAAGGAAGATGTCTGCAAATTTAATTTGTAACCGTCTCACTTGATCGTGCCCAGCGCACCACTTTGGGTCTCACAGAAGGGAGCCGTCCATCAAAAAAAAGAGAGAGCGGCCAGATACATACATGTTCGCCAAACAGACCGACAGAATTTTCTGATAGTATGAGTATTAGTTTGATTCGCAGGGGTTTACGATGCATTTTATCATATAAAGTTAGACAGAACATGACAATACCTTTTGAACAATGTTTGCAGAAAAAAATATTCATGTGATATTATACTACATCCACATGCGGTTGTAAATATAGATAGATACATTTATTTCATACATAATTATGTGGGGTATGTTATGAATGAGCTTTCGCGGACCAGCGTTTGCGGAGGGACGGCATATTGCGAGGTTATTATCAAGCATAACTTTTTGTCGAAGCGACGATACATTCACACCTGTATAAATATATATTAAATATACGATTGAATTGAAAATGTGCAGGTGTGTACGTGCCACGCAAGATTATACATGCGTAATATGTATCAAATGACATAGGGGCTTGTGCTAAAGGGACGACAGCTACCAGCTGAGCCTACCAGGACCACATGCTTCTTATGTTGATTGATAAAGTGTACAAAATTGTATCACAAGCATGGTGATAACAAAAGGCCACCACTGAATTGAGCAAAAGAGACCTTTAATGTTTAGTGCAGTTAGGAGGTCCGCACAAAAAGTATGAGTGAAAAAGGAGCGGTGAAATAATGTTGTGATTATTATTGGAGCAAGGTTGATTAATAGGTATGGCTAGGCTGAGGTCACGCCCAAAACCAATCGGGCTGTCATTAGCTGCTTGAAATGCGTGAGGTATTAATCACAATCAACAACAGTAGAAATCTCTGATGATAGCTATTAACCATTTATTCCTGTTAATCTTGTTCAATTCACCATATTCCTGAGTAAGTCTAGAGGTGAGCTTTATTTCAAAAAGAATAACTATGTCTTGAGGCAGTTCATCTTGTACTTACTCTGGTTGAGTCTTTGTACTTTATCTGCAATAAATTTAAAAAAATATATATATGTCTGCAAATGGGAAGAAGGAGGAGCGTGTTAGTTGGTTCATTTGTAAGTTTTTCGATTTACCATTTTGTTATTAGTGTGGTCGAAAGGTCCGGCCACAATGACATAGAATGTAGTGAGAAAAACATGAGCAAAACTGGTGATACACATAATATCCAGTCGGCTAAATGATTGTCTGCGGTTTTTTAAGTTTTGAGTTGAGACACAGCTCCATATTTTGATTGGGAAAAGAAACCTTGTGCAGATATAGCAGGGGAAGTATGTTGTATGTATATATTATTATTGTTCAGGAATATCTCGAGCATGCACGCAACAATATCACATTGCACAAGCTCTCGTAACCCCAAACGAATTTTACAGATTTATTTAATTGCAGTCATTCAAGGGAGATAACATTTTGCAAGTGTTACACACCTATGCAACAAATAGAGCTCAAGTTCACGTAGTTTAATGTTGTACTATAAAATAATTGGTTGGTGGGGGAATTCAGAGAAGTAATTACACGAGAATTCCTTTGTTTAAATGGTATAGAGGCGTTATATCGTGGGTCTCCACGATGGGTCAATGTAAATTAACATTTAAAAATCCAAAAATGTATTTTTACCAGCCATAAACTGACTCCATAAGAGAATTACGTCAAAAAAATATTTAGGATATTTTGGCTCATTTTCCACTTAGCAACCCTCATCACGTTTTATGTCAAAACTTGATTATTCTTCTTCGTTTTATTCGTTTTCGCACTTATGTACTGTGAATTGGGCTGTATATTCTCTTTTGGTATGAAATTAAATTGACATGCTACTTGAGAAATAACTTGAAATACCATTGTCAATAATTCATAATAAAACAAAACCAATTCTTTTGCTGTTCTTTGATGTTTACACCATTTCACTTTATGCTCTGAAATTTCGTGACAAATCAGATCAAAAGGCGTGGTAAAGTCATCAACTAGGAATTTGCTCATCTTTCAACAGCAACAACGATTTCACCTCCCACCATTTCAAGGAAAGAGTGAAACACTAATGTTCATTGCTTATCTCAGATTATCTTGTTTTCAAAAGGTGCCAGCTAACGTTTATTGTGTCAGCTGCATTGCAGTAAATATTGCAAATTCTTATGATATGATATGATGCTCATGCGTGAGCCCGACATGAAGTAGGTTTACGCAGCTTTAAATCACATGTTTTTACATGATTTCTTTTCCGCTTGTTCTCGCAAACAAGCCATGTACTTTTCTGACGATGGTTTCTCCAACATTTGACCTTTAGGACAAAAAGTGTAAAAATTTGTATCTCATGTTTCTCCATAAAATGAGCCACCATTTTTTTTACACCAAAGAATGAACGACGGCTTTATGAAATCGTTGTCTATAGAAGTTCGAAATGATTTCCGCACGATATTGTCATATTTTTGTTAGTTGTTACCCAGCTGCTACTGTTCTAAAGGATTTTTGCTAGCCAAGAGGAAGATGAAACATCATAATATTATGTTAAAGCTCTAGATATATTGTGGTAAGCCACGGAGTCAGCTTTCTTCTGACTTTGATCCAGCAGAGATGATGATCACGACTGTATTGATAGAAGAGAAGTATTACTAGGAGGTATTGCAGGAGGAAAACAATGAAATCCATTATAAACGAAATGAGTTTTTCAAAAATTCTTCGTCGTCACATGGCGTGGGAAAAAATGGTCGGAGAAGAATTGCTTTTGCAAAACTTGTTCATAAAAATATTCAACTCAGCGCTATCCATGACTTAACGAACCCTTTATCCCACTTTCATGATTTTTCTCAAGCTTTCTCTTAATGAGGCCCTTTTATTATTATTCATCATAAATATTTTCCCCTCTCCTTTTCCTTTGTGTAGGGCCAACTCCCACAGTTTACTTTTGCGATAAATTGCGGTTCCTAAGTTTATGGTTAATCGTGGAGGTATACAATGTTATTCTAACCGAAAATTTACGTGAACATCTTTCGCATGTGAAGAAAAATACACACACAAACACAACAAGCTTATTGATGGTCTTGATGAAACTTTTGGGAGGTTTGTATTCATCATTCGAGAGAATAAATGGCGTTTTCGCACTGATCGTATCGTATCACTTTTCTTTCCTGACCACATCTCTCACCTCGCCTCCTTGATTTACTACGTTTATGCATTCATCCTTTGCAATTGAAGGGCTAAAGAGATTGTAACACATTAATATTATACATAAATACACCTTACGAACGATATTTTGAAGACAAATGTGTGTTGTCTTGCTTATGATTCCAAAAGACGGATTTACAAGTACTAAACAAGACACGACATAGTTTTTTTTGCACAGGATTTGATTGAAAGTCATCTTTTAAAGGGTTTATAAGGATCATGGGGTTAGGATAAATAATGGGTCGTTGCATATCATCATCAATATACTTAAGATCTAACGTTTTTAATATAAAATTATACTTGTTCATGTTGATAGGATACAAGAGATACTTTGCAACCGCACCACTTGTAAGGAATCAAATCCGTGCCAAGTGCATGATTGTTCTTCTTTCTCTTCACATATAAATCTTGCTATACATATATTTATCGAAGAACTATAATAAATCTAGGTTTTGTTTTCCTCATTTTTCAAACTGTGAACCCCACATTGTTAAGTGGTTTCGGGTATGAAGCTAAAACACTTCATGAGAGTCGGGTGAAGCTTGAGAGGTGTTTTTTGTGTATTGAAGCTGTCAACTAATATACATTAATCTGCTATATTAAAACTATATGGTATAGGAACAAAATTTAAAGTGCCATAATTTTTTTTACACTTGATTCCATTTCAATTATTAAAGCCAAGAAAGCCCTACAGTAAAAATTTATTAGATCAGCTTTATAAATCCTAATTTTGTCATCCCATTGAAATAGAAATTGACACACTTTACAACAATCCGCAGACGCAGACGTCACGGTCAATCCAATTTCAAATCTTGTAGGTGTAAATCATGCACACATGTGTGTACGACATACGAATTTATTGTTATTGTACAAGCAGTTAAAAAAGGGATAGATTAACACATCTCTAGGAAACAATGGGATGGTGGCCATAATAACAATATAAATATGTCCGTAAGATGTCGACTATCAGGACGAGTCTATTTCCGAATATTTCATCACACACATTTTACCATACGACACAAAATGAAATGTTAGTTTTTGGAGGTATTGTCGTGGTCACTCGATATAAACTCTGTTCTTATCAAAGAGGATTAAATCAGTGGCAAAGACAGAGTGAAAGAAAGAAAAAGAGAGAGGAACAAAAATAGTGAGAGAAAAAGAGAAGAGAGGTCTTTGGCCATGGACTGGTGATGATGTTGTTAATGATGATGATGATTAGAAAGGGATAATTTATAGCAAGCTATTAGCCATATATGCGGCAACATACATAGTCAACATAAAATTGTGTGCTTGTGAGTGAATAAGGACTCTACAATGTGATAAGAGAAAGAATGTCAAAATATAATGTGTAGTAATAATTCGTTGGTGCTCTCTGACAGAAAGTATCGTGTCGTGATGCGTGAGGTTAACTTATTATTGAATGTCTCTCTTGTTTCAAACAGCTGTAAGCAAAATCATATAAAAAAGCTCGTAAGTGTGTGTGGAGTATCCATTGTATAAGCCCTTTAGCTCCTTTAGCCACGTTTGATTTTTTATCACTCTTGTCTTGATGTGGAGTGAGCACGCCGCTTTTCTTCCTTTCTTTGCTAGGAAGGCTAATTACGCTTGTCTGCAGTTCTTGTTGTTACTGTTGACAAGACGTGAACTCTGCTCCAATCCAATGTGTTGATCATCATGTTGATGAAGATTTTTGCAGCGCTCTCCTCTAACCAGCATATTTAGGAATAAAATCTTGTTTGTTGATACACTTTCAGAGTACAAAAATTGATTTGGATATTTCTTTCGCGTGTGACTGCAATTAGTTCTCATATGGCTAGGAATTTCATTAATTGTAACATTGAATATGATTCGGCACTCTCGGTACCATTCACTTTGGAAGAAAAGGGGATATATTCTTAAAGGTAAAAATTACAAATGATGAAGATTATTGTCATGCGATCCACCATCTTATCATAGAACCCATTAGGCTTTGAGGAAGAGTGCAATTAATCAACTGATTTGTAATTACTTGCAATTTTTTAAAGGAGAGTTGTATATAAGCATTTACATAAATAAAATCATCAAACTTAATTTTAATGGAGGTAAGACAAAATGCAATGATGAAAACTTGCTGAGTCACAACAAACCAAGGAGATCCCTTCGTTGGCAATTTGCAAAAGAAGAAGAGACAAAGGGAAATATACTCACACAATCACATTCCCTTCGGCGATCAAAAGTAATAAGTAGAGAGAATCATCTTATGTTGCGAATGAAAAATAGGTGTGTTTAATTGCGGCTAATAAAAATGATAAAATTCACAATGACATTAAAGTACCATGTATTTAAACAAATGACATAGGTAGATAGGTACCTGAATGAAATACCAATTAGATTGATCTGGTGGTCCGCCACATGTAGGCAAAGTCGATCAACATTTCATTTCATTAGGGTGCGCTACATCAGCATAAAAATAGACTGATTTATTTATAACTTTGACGTGATAGAATATATATATCAATATATAATCAAAATCAATATATGCTAATATAGAGAACAAAGGAGTTATATGGTGCTATACAAAATATATGAGAAGTCGGCAAGTGCAAAAGAATCGATCAATAGAGCGAGAATCGAATTGGGGCATAATGACCACTTACCCAAGGAATAAAATAAAACCATGAAAACTAAACACATTAAAAATCAAAGAGCTTCATATTTTTTTACAACGCGTTATAACTGAGAGGCGTTCAGGTTGTAGTTGATATCTTGGACAACAATCATGCTAATGAAACAATCATGTTGTTTATTAATGAAAGTGTGGTAGAATGTCGTACAAAAGCACGCATGTTTATTAAAAGTGATCAGAAAAGGGACATAAATCAATACTGCTTAGGTGGCACTCAATGTATCCAATTTCAGATAAGTTATTTGTTTCTTTCAGTAGTTTTCCGACACAGTAAACTAACTCCTTCTGGAGCAAAGTGTAAGAAGTTTGTATGTTAAGTAATTGAATTACGCTCCTATTATCACATGTGGTCCAACCTATGTGATATGATTGAGAACAAGAAATGAAAGGGATGGGGAGGAAAGTCAAGGATACGTTAGTCACCTCTGCAACAAGATAAAAGTCAAGAAGATGCGTTTTGATTGCACAATTAGAGGTTGGCAATGGGCTAACTGGTTTGCTTCTTAGGTTCTTAGCAATATAATCAATCCGTGCACACAGAATGAAACGACCCACTACCATTATGTTTTTACTTTACTTGGATTTTATCTCTCCACACATACACATTAGAAATGCTCCCTTTATCTCATTGTATTGATGATTCGTCATCCTTCTTTCTTATCATCATCTCATAATATTTGGTCTGCCTATAAAGGGCATTATTATTATATGCAAATTAGCACACACAAGCATTTTGTCGGCATTTTTTTCTCTCCTTTCAGTTGCATTCCATGAGCTAAAAGTCACCCATTATACTGTCTTTACCATGTCAATCATGGCTTCAAGTTAGACAAATAGGTTGTCACAAACATAGTATAAGTAAAAAACAAAAAGGTATCATTGAGAAATCATATATAATAACCGCTCCTAACATACAAAACTACATACTTAGCTAATCTAACAATTGACAATTAAACAAAGAGCAAACGACAGTTGACAAAAAAATACGTGTGTTCCGAAGGCTGAATTGAATGATCTCCATCTATCTGTGTTCAATGTTTCTTTGTCTTTTTTTACAATTCTAAAAGTCCAAACGCACCCTAAAAAGTTCCTTTGCACATTTTATGCACACACATAAAAAGTACCTTTAGCTTCACGTACCTCTGAGGTAATTGGAAGGAAAACTAAAAAAAAGGAAGAGTGGCTGAGCTGACTGTTCGCTCCTTCTGGTGCGTGATCAGAGAATGATTGACTAAATGACAATAATACTGTGTCGGGGTGACAAAAGTTTAACGCTTATTGTTGCATGAACAAGAATGAATTCACTCCATTACACCCTACCATTGTCATTTCTAAATGGGCTCGTCGTGATGATGATACTTGGCCACTTTCAAATTAAATTTTGTTGTTCTCTACTATTGTGCTAGTGAACTCGTGTGTGGAATAGCGCAGGACGGAGAGAATGATAGATCTAGGCCTGCTCATCTGTTGATGATATCTCATTCAACAATCCATTTTTCATTAATTGTCAACATGCATGCCCAACTATTTGTCAACTCTTATCGGCAAACTTTGTAAATGTAAGTGGTCATGAAAAGACGATGATCGCATTATCCCTATGCTCATTTCATATTATTTACAAAACAACTCTTAGAGAGACTTTGTGTATAAAAGTATATTTATAATTGAGTACAATGCATAGTCACAAGCCACACAACCTTCTAAAAATGCACTCTTTGGAATTTGCATTTTTTCTGCAAACAGTAGATGAGTTTGTTTTCATAAGGTATCCAGTTTCACTCACTTTCATACATGTTGATGCAGTGGTTCTTGGGGAATGCATAAACACACTTAGACTGGACTATAGTCAAACATTTTTTTTCTGTGGAAGGGAAACAAATGCTACCGAGGACGGACATTTAGGTATTTGAAATAACAATAATAAGAATAACCTTCTTTTTTGTGACTTGTTGTTTATGTTGTCATGTTTTGAAGCACTACCAGTTGTACAAAAAGCACTTGTAATATTTATTGCGATACTTTTTGATAACATATATACCTATACACAACCTCCTTTCTTTCTTTGAAACACGCATACTTGCGTTTTGTTGACTCACTCAAGGAATCACAAAAATGAATAACACTTTCGTTAGCAAGATGAAAAAAAAACGTGCAGAACACACCTTAGCTCAAACTAGGTTGTTTTAGACGCGGAGGAGGAATTAAATTGAGAAAACAAAACAAGGTACAATTATTTTCTACACTCAGCATTACTTCGTTCTATCTCTTTAACTCAGCGTTTTTTGATTGACTAGACAATAAAATTGTCCTTATGCTAATATGCTCATCTGATTTGGCACCACTCACATTTTTCACTATCCAAAGATCCGCATTATTTTGCATGCAAAGAAAGTACATATTTAAAAAAAAGAATAGGAATAGGGGAAGGTACTTAAATATCTAGTGGGATACTTGATGAAACTTGGCCAGTAATATAAAATACAAGAACAAGAACACCGTAAATGCTACAGCTTTCACTTGTATTTATTGCATTAGCACTCAATACAGTTGTAGCTAATATTAAAGCCCTTTACCTACTCTCCTATTACCAATAACGTTTGTCTGCTCAGTCATAAAAAGATCGATAAAACTTCTGTAAACATCTTTTCATCACTTAATCCATAATAATAAGGTTTCGAAGAAGGGATAATGGTGAATCTGTACTATCAAATTTACTCATTTTTATAAATGGTATGTAAAAAGAGAAGAATAGGGTTTATGTACGATAAAGGTGAGATAAAAGGTGGAAATATCAATGGTTTTGCAAAAAAAGATGAAAACCACATGCTTTAGGGTTATACTTAGACTTGTTAATGCTATGTATTTACCGTTTAGAACCTTTGAATACGTTTATTAGATGAATAACCTGCTTTTCCACCGTTTTGGAATTTTGCAAATAACATATTTTTTAGCTGATAGAAACCTGTTAGGTGGGTAAAATATCGATTACTTGTTCTTGAGCAGTTGGTCTTAATGTATTCGACTTCTTTTTCTTCTAAAAATGCGTCTTCTTGTCTGTCTTCTACAAACATAAACACACATAGATAAAACTTTGTTTTCCTAATTAGCATATTCTGCAGGTATGTGTGCAACGTTGCAACGATGATAATTGGTACGACGATTTTTTTCTCTCGTCGTGTCGTTGTTTCAGGAATGCATACCAAATATACCATGTACCTTCTCGATTTAGAAATTGAATCTATGTCCAGGAATTGATGGGAAATACCGATGAGACAGCAAACATCTGGCTTTTAGGGATCCTTCTAAATTCTTTGTTTAAAGTAGGCGCACATTTAGATAATAAACACTAGATTTTAATAAATTTCTTGCGGTTTCTTCATCTCCTTCGTTTCACTTCAGTTTTTATAGAAAATAACAAATTTTACGAACATGCCACACTACAAGAAGACATAATTTACTTAGCGGATGTTCTTTAGTTGTTAGGAAAACCATCAAAAAAACGAAAGAAAAACGTGATTATGAAAATTATGTACACCTGTAAGCAATTCGTTAGTGTCGAACTGAGCTAGATGTATGTAATGGATTATCACCTTTATATGGGAGCCTCACCCTTGCAAATTTCAGCAATAAAATTGACAGATGTTCTACCCCCCACACAGATCAAGAATCTTATTCAAATATCCTCTTTGTAATTCAGGGCTCGTGGATATTGAGCCTCTCCTTTGGGGAGCTGGAAAACTTTTCCTTACCAAGTTTGGATCGCATGATTTACTAATACCAATATCGTGCGCCTATTCTGATCATGGTAGTTTTCATATTTAAGAAATAATAGACGGATCTGGAGTTTATGCTTTCAAATTCCCAAACAGTTTACCACCAAAAACTAACGCTTTATACATGTATATTCATGCCGTAGATGTAAAAAACTAAGTTATGCAAGTGACAAACTAGTTTCATGAATCGATTACGAGAGCATAGGCTTTAGTGTTAGTCTCTCTTGTTCATTGAAATCTCTTAAGAAGTATTTTCGTTAATGACTTGTATATGTTCAACGTCACTAGTTTACACACTGTCGGATTAGCACGTAAGAACCCATGTTTGTGGTTTGTTTTCAATTGTTTGTGGCAACCATAGTGAAATAATATTATGCTATATCATTCCCTATATTGTTACTTGCGCATTTGTACAAAGGGTTTGTGATCACAGTCATCGCATCGCGAAACACTAATCCTTCAACAAAGCGGAGCTTTGCTATGGAAAAGCGGGGAAGAATGATAGAACGAAAGACCATTGAAAGTTTTGCATGGAAACTAGAAAATGAAGGATGATGTCAAAGGGATTCCAAATACGAAACTAATGTACCTGTAACCAACAAACGCTATATGTCGGTGGTGGACTGCTGCTCTTCGGTAGAAAAACTTTTCAATTATTCTCTCGGATGCAGCCAAAAAAGAAAGATTATAAGCAGAGTTTCGCTGAAGACTTCTAAATGCGTGGCAATTTGTAATGAAAGTGGGATATAAGTTGTAATGGAAGGAATATAAGTATGCAAATTTAAATCGCATGGAATTTTAAAGTTTCTTCAAATTCTTTACAGCAGAAATGATGAACTAAATGCACTAAACTTCTGCTTCTGTTTGGCTGTGCAGCACCGTTAGAAATATAAAAGGGAATAAGCATAATATAGTCATTTCGGGTAAAGAAAGCAACGTTTAGATTCATGTAAATCGTGAAACACGATGCAGGTAGGTTTTAAAGATTGTGTATTCTTTCAGATTAATAGTTTGTGTACGGCTGTTGCATGGACACTACAGGGGTTTTAAATTTGTCCTAAAGCTATTTGTTTCATCATCATTAGAAGGATGAGGATGACGCAAAGTAAACTCACGTTTGTGCGATAGCACTGCAATGTGACAACATGGATTGCGTAGGCCAAAAAAAGCATGACGATGAGCATGTTTGCAGGAGATAAGATGATTGAAAATATATGTGCACTCTTTGTTAAACCAATGAAAATCCATCTTGGGGCAAAAAGCGACACATATTGTTATACACAGAAGTCTAACTTTTAACGAGAAATTCACATAAAAATCAGTACACATGCGTGTTGAAATTACCCAGATCTTATTAAAACACATCTTTTTGAAATTATTTGGTCATCCTGATAAAAAGCATGTTTGCTTTTTGTTGACAACAATTTGTGGATATTGGTACTTAGTAGGGGAAAACGCTGGTTGTACATTGACATGATATACACACACCTGGCTTATTAGCCATTTTTCCTGCGCGGCACGTTTCGACGCACACGTAAATCTATTAGCTAAGCATTCGTTTTTACTTTTTTGCTCGTCTCTTTCTGGGTTATTCCGTTACCATTTATGGAATGACTTAGCCCATTCTCGAACTCACCTTCTGCCCAGAACCAAAAGCGGATTAAATTCAAAACGCTAGGTTTTCGCCAGAGAGATTAGTTCACTTTACCGTCCAACTACACGTGGCATATGATGATGATTCCATCGTAGAAAAAAGGGAAAATGTTTTTATATGACAGAGATTGATGTATTGATATCTCATGGCTTGCTTGCACCACCACTTAATTTGCCCAGGTTTTGTTAATCTGCCATTTCTTCGAAAAGTAAAGTACTCTTTGAAAACGCCCATCCATTTTCTACCAACAAATAGTAAGAAAAAAATGCATGCACTGAAAAGGCACGCTATGCACAGGGTTACACGCTATCTACCCGTTCGTATTACGCAGAAGTACAGAGATTTTTTTGTACAAAAAATGACGTCTTATATTAGCTTAGATACTAAGATTTTGGTGAGTACTAACCAAAACTATAATTTCACAAAGGTGAAATGTAAAGAGAAGTGAAAAGGATGTCTAATTGCAAGCTGAAATTGTTAATTTGCACAGAGTGCGCATAGAAAAATGGGCATAACCAACCGAATGCTAATGCGCCAGCAACCATCAAAGGTGGATCGAATCTCATGTGGTGAAATGAAGTGCGCATCTGCATCTATATCAATTTTAAATTCCATTTTTTGATATACAAAATATAATAAAATGGTTTAAATGATACGGTAATGTTTTATTCTTACAGACAATTTAAAATTCTAGCTGAAAATGTGACTTGAATTGCAGACTTGAATTTAAAAACTAACATGAATTTTGCAAAACAATGAGCGACCTTAGTCAATTTAAGCCGAAAGTCCCCCACAGAGTATAAAACATTCACCTTTGATTTTTGAGATTTTTAAGATTTTATAAATATGAATCCAATTATTTTGTAGGGGATGGAACTTCGACCATACTTACAGATTCTGAAGAATTTAATGTTTTGTCTGAATTTTTTTATTCCTCTTAACTTTAACTGTAATCAACCAGCTCAGTCAAACTTTTGATAACAATTATTACTGATGAATTTGTAAAAAAGTAACCTTTCTCAAAGATGTTGAAGGGATATTTGCTTTCTCAGACAGCTAGCATGCGATGAAAGATAATGATCCTTTTGGTTAATTAATGAATTTGTGCTATGTAGTTAGTAATTACAACTTGCGTCTGTTCAACTCAAAACCTCTATCTCATTTTATGTAAAGCAGTTATTCGGATTTAAGCATAATCTGGCAGTTAGCCACAAGGAAAAAAAGTACATATTACTACTCTCAAACATCTAACTATATTCCTCCCACTTTTCTATTCCAAATTCTGTTTTTCTGTCATTTTTCGGCTATTTTAGCTATAAACTCTACAGTTTTCCCTAACGATCACGCAAGTATGTATTATGCAAAATTTTGCTCGCAGACGGTATATTAGTATTAGCATAACAGCGTGAAACGATCAATATCCAGTTAAGATGACGCCGATGAACAGGAGGGTTGACCAAAACGGTCAAAATGGTCAAGAAAAACATGATATTTTTAAAGAGAGCTAGGTTAAAAACAGCAATAATGCAGCTCTCAAAGAGTATCCTTGAAAAAGTGAGCCCAGCAATTTGGGGAAAAAATGATGGGTTCTCAATCATACAGGCTTGGTGGGACGACTACTGACTGAGAAGCATCAACTTTTTTTTTTGCTAATGGAAGTTGTTGCACTTAAAAGTAGTAGAAATCACAATAATATACATTTCTTATTTATCACGCAAATCTTCATATCAATTTTATTGCTTTCTAACAACTTTGAATAAGCATATAAAGTGCGAATAACCATACAGTAAATGCAATGCTCACATAAACCAAAAGGCTATAATAATCGGCAAAACGGCTCCTCCGAGTAGAAAACAAGCAATTCATCTAGTCAACATTTGACATTACATTACATTCTTGTAGATGCATTCAACGGAACACAACATGCATTTATGTTCGTTTTGTTGGACTGACTGAAGAAATAGAAAAAAGGTTTATGATTATTAGAAAATTACTAGTTGTTGGTTTCTTTTGAGCAAAGTATTTACTCATTTTGCTGATGATACTAAAATTTATTTCACATTTTAATGTGATTTTAAAAACAGGGAATGGGAGAAAGATATAAAGAGAGGGCAAAAAATTGCCTAGTTTGTAAAAAGGGAGCTGTTTAAATGTGAGTGATGCTGAAAATCATCATCAAAGCATAGAACTCACCCATTTTGCTTATTGCTAATTGTAAATAACACTTAACGTACGACCTGTTAAGGCTTTAAACGTCAATAAAAACTGACACTTGACTCCAATTAGGAATTGACGATGACATAGCTGATGATGATGATTTTGAGATTGCACAAACACGGTATACCCTCTTTCCATTTTACTGTGTATTCAATTTGAAAGCCAAGTGAGTAGCAACGCAATCAAGTTTTTTTTAAATATTTGCAAGGTCGGTCGGCATCCGCATCTATGTGTTATGTATGTACTTAAGTTAAGAACAAATTCGCATTCCTTTTCGAGATTGGCAAAAAAAAATTAATCATATTTCACGGCTGATTTATCAACAATAATGTAATGTGTATGCGATGCTTTACGCTAGAAATTGTTTTGACTGTTTCACGACGATATCTTTCATGACCGTTTGGCTACCGTTTCGTGTGTTGTTAAAAAAATAATGAGCGATTCGATATTCTGTACTCGTCATCATCACTTATATGTATGTACTGGAGTTATGGGAAAACAAATAATATAGTACTTTGAGTATATATACTTATATGTAAGCTCAGTAATGAAATGCATATTATATTTACAAGTTGTTTTTTAACTTTCATAGGAAGTTTTACTACTTTTGCAAAATCACACTTTTCAGTCTCCTCACACAATTTTTTCTCAAGTTGGCCGAATATATCATTTGATCTCAAGGATCATTACTTTATTGTTAAGTCAGAACTTTGCCTGCAACTCAAGAGTTTTGTGAGTGGCGCTGGCGACTCAACAAGATGTGTGAATGTCGGTCATAAATTACTAGTGTAAAAAATGGGACATGAACTACTGTCAAGTTTTAGTTCTCCATTAAGACGTCAATAAACCCACAAGGGTGCCTCTGGTTGAAAAAATTGCGATGCATAATCAAAAATTTCGTACGTGTAGCTTATGCTACACACACATAAGTATTTGATGATGAGAATAATGATGGTGGGATTCAATCGTGGTCATATTTATTTAGCAACATTCTTTGATTCGGTTGGCCCAGCATTGTCATGCAACTTGACATGACATCTCTTCTCACTTGTATTGACTATCGTTACACACACATTGCGTTACTACAGACACCTTTCTTTTTTCGTTTCATGATGATTGTTAACGCTCATCGTTCCTGCACAATTGATATTTTTTTATAGTATGAAGCTAGAATCCCAATAGAATAATAAAACATATCCATGAAGATTTGCAACAGAAACGGTAAAGATGAATAGAGCAGTCGTAAAAATCAGTCAAGTGTAACGTAACAGACATTCATATTAACTGAAAATGTATTTATTTCTTGATAGAATTGTACCATACTTGAACAACTTTTATAAATAGAGTGAGTTATTACAGTAGTGTGCATAAAAAAGTTTCGAGAATTCATCGGAACATTGATTTATCCCTTTTGAGTTGAGAAGGTTGGGCTATTGCATGCAAATCCTCTTATGTTCGGACCTGCGTAGTTTGCCTCCGGTGGAAGGTGGAATAATAAATCTTTTTGGCGTAGCACTTCAAGGAAACTAATGAAGTCTCATTAATATACACCAGGTGCAAAATGATACCAATTAAGAATAAGTCAAGATTCAATATATAAATCATATTAGTATGCATGCAATAAATTCAAATATCTTCTCTTCGGTCCTCTTTTTATAACAAGGCACATACTGTTGCACCTCCCCAATGTTGTGTTATTGCATTGTCGTGTGTGCTTTCAGTATGTTTTATTGGATCATTTATTTGTAGAGTTTTTTTAACGAACCTTCCCACCCCACAAATCAATTTATTCGAGCTCGTTTCTTGACTCCCGACTACTTGATGAAAAATATAAATCAAAATTTCCCATTATAACTCGATTAATTGAACAATTAAGAGTTATTGTTGTGCAGACAAATTGTGTTACACCACAATGTAGACAAGTTTGGTCTAACTAATTAGTGAATCAGGAAGAATACCTTTGTAGTGGACTGACAGTTCATTAAACTAAATAGAAAATTGTAAGCGGGAGCAAATAATTAGTTTATTTCGTTCATTCATTAACCAAAAGTAAAATTATTTTTTAAATACTTGTTGCCATATATCTGCACTATTTCGATTGAAAGGAAGTGGAAATTTTTTCCGAAGTTACAAAAATTATTTGGTAATCAACTTATGTGTGGCAACAAGATTTCAAATCAAGCAGCTTGTAGACAGTGTACAAAGCATGTTTCATTTGGGATATACAGAAACTCACTGTCATGCAAAAAATTGTTATAGTTTTGTTTGCGTAGTTTAATCTGTATACATTTGTATAATATTAAAAACGATTATGTAGGTACTTCTATAATGTATTCATTACATCATTTTATATCATTGCGTGTCTTTTCCACGCACTATTTTCTCTTTCATGATCAATGATAGGTATTGTCAATCAAACTATAAATGATGATCTACGCACCAACAACAGGTTTCACAAAATTAAAACAAAGTGATTCATTTAGGAAATATTTTTTGTTGTATTAACATTGATATGAAACCGTGTAGTTGGAGCAATTTAGTGGCGCCAATTTGTCATGTTGTAGCATGTATAATAGTGAAAATTATTCATTATGTATTATAAGAAACCATTGCGTATTGGGACTGCCACCTTCATCCATCTTCTATCGAAAGTAGCTATTAAAACGTTGCTGTCAATCGATATATGGATGGATGTAAGGGTGTATTTCATATCACATACTTAATCATCATAACACAGTCTTCTCTTTCGTTACCAAAACTGCCAGTATCAATATCATTACCACCTTTGCGACAAATCAATGCAGTGCGTGTGTAAGATGAGACGAATATCTATGTATTTCGATTTCTGCTGTATGAAGTTTTCATTCATTATGAAGCCAAAGCCAAGCCCTTTGTTGTATTTCTCTGATATCAGTTCCTTTGTGTGTGAGAGAAGTAATGAATAACAATACCTGCCTGTTTTGAAGCAGCATTTGGGTCTTTTGGTTTGAGAATGGAACCGATTCAGACATTC
>JAANSM010000687.1:0-24611 GCA_036850725.1 Orchesella villosa | reverse complement strand
TAAAAGGGGATAACCATTTCGGAACAGGTGTAGAATGGTTATCTTAATGGGTTCCTTTTAGGTGTGCTTTAAGCTTGATTTATTGATGGATTTAAGTTTTGTGATTATGACTATTATTTGAAGTCTTTCTTTTTTAATGTCCAATTTATCAAAGTCCCTCACCATGGATCATATTTGTAGTTGGTGTAAATAGGGAAGAGTGAAAGTTTAATCCATTCAGCTTAGGTAGTATTGAAACACCAAATTCACTGAAAGACAAATATTCAGTGCGGAGCCCTCAAAGTGTACTATATTTTTACGAAATTTGGTAGAATCGGTCAATATATGTGGATAGGAGAAAGCATACGGACAGATAGACAGACAGGCAAAGTTGGTAGAATTATAACTTGCTTTATACTACAGCTGCGTAATAAATACAGGCATGCATTGCATCTATGAAATACGTTTGCGAAAGAAAGACATTTAAATTTGCAAAAGTTACAAATTCGTGAAATTAATCAAACAAATTGCTGATTTTGAAAAAGAACATGAAATATAAACAAATTTCTAAAGAAGAGAATTTTTGGGCAGCACCCTGTGTAATCATATAATCGTGGAGAGAACTGTTTCGTCCTATTGAAACTGATCAGCACGATCCAATCAATGCTCAAAATTGAAAAGGACTGAAATTGTTAGTACTGAGAAACAAATTTCTTAATTGGGGTGTTTGTATTTTGAAACTTGTTCATGCCATTTGTCGGCGATGATTCAGTTGCACTAGTTCTACTTTTACAAGCTCCGGTGCTCCAGTTGATGGATGATGAAATCGTGAAATCAATGTTCCAAAATTCACTCAAACAATAAATATTTTTACTTCCGGTTGACCACCGATTTTATTCTAACAATTAAAATCAATTCAATTAGTGCTGACTGCACTTTTAACAACTTTAACAAATAGTTTCAAAATAAAAAGTTAACAATTAATTAGATCAATGCTGGCTGCAGAGACTAAATCGACAGAGAACCAAAAAAGTTCAACCTTCACGCTGGCTGCGTTGAGAGAACAATGATGAATTTCCTGCTTTTCCTCAATACTAAAGACTCAATATTTCACCCCATGGTCAACTTTAAATTATGCGCTTTTTCACAATGATTTAGAATAAAATTGATATAAAATAATATATAAACAAAGGTACAAGGCTATACTGCACTTTTAACAACGTTAACAAATAGTTTCAAATAAAAAGTTAACAATTAATTAGATCAATGCTGGCTGCAGAGACTAAATCGACAGAGAACCAAAAAGTTCAACTTTCACGCTGGCTGCGTTGAAAGAACAATTGATGAATTTCCTGCTTTTTCCTCAATACTAAAGCCTCAATATTTCACCGCATGGTCAACTTTAAATTATGCGCTTTTTCACTATGATTAAGAATAAATTGATATAAAATAATATATAAACAAAGGTACAAGGCTAGTTGAGCAGAGACAGTTGTCTTTCTCCATCACCACCACTCTCATCGTCAGGTGTCAGGGCCAATTTCCTCGGCGATTGAGTCGTCATTTCCTTTCGAATCAACAACAGTTTGAGTACATAGTAAACAGGGGTCAGAAATCAGTGGTTTTTTCTCATCTTCTTCTTCAGAATCTGACGATGAAGCAAATGTTGAGGATGATGTTGATGATTCCTCCTCCTTCACACACATTTCCTTGTCACTTTCACTGTTTGTGTTTGCTACCTCCTCCTCATCCATGATGTCAGATGTTGATGATTATATTTATGATTTACTGTTAATACAGTTAGTACGCAGTTATCCTAATTCAGAAAACACGAAGCGGGTTTAGCTGATATAAAGCAACTCGTTAAAACTCCAGTGAAGGAGAAAGTGCACTGACTTTCTGCGGAACACGTTTTCATTTTAGTTGAGTTGACTCTATTTGTCTGGCAGATTGGCTATGCTATAGGCTGAGGAGAACGTAAACAGAAATCCCTATACTCACGTTACCCTTCAGCCCTCAGAAACATGAGTAACAGCTCCTATTAGGTTCGGTTCGGGCCAAACACCTATATCTGTTAGCTCTTACTTCCATCAATTTGTTTTAGGGATAGATAAAATTAATAGAATCGCCAACTGGCAATATTTCAATTCAGCAATTAAAACCAAATCTTGTGTTGAATGCTTGGAAAACTAAACGAAAGGAATTAAAATATTTTATTGACAAAATGGGTCACTTTGTACAAAAATGGTGGTAATTCAAGAGCGCACTCGAGTATATATTGTTAGTAAGGGGCAAACGTAAGACTGACTGGTACTGAACAATAGAAAAGCCAAGAAACAAGAAGTGCAAACGCTTAAGGGGTTTTGGTGTAAGGATAAGGAAAAAGGTAGTAAACAGTGAACATTTAAAAGATTTAACAAGTTATTTATATAGAATTTGCTCCTCTATCTATAAGTTATAAAATATAGTTCTCAAGCAATTATGAATTTAAATTAAAACTGTAAAAAGTTTTCCCGCTGTGGGGACGGACGTGAAATTTTTTAATTTTGTTCGTTTAGCTTTCGAAGTATTCTACACAAGATTGGGTTCCCTTTGTTGAGTTTTGAGTTGCGATATCGTCATTTGGCGATTCTATGCATTTGCTCCAGTCAACAGCCATGGAACAAGAATTTGATGAAAGGGCTGTTTGGCCAGAATGTTGCTCCATGTGTTTACTGGCGGAAGGGTAGCGTGAGTATAGAGATTTCGGCTTACCTTTTCCTCAGATTTTAGCTTAGCAGCCAGCCAGACGCACATACGTACACTCAATACATTGCAGACATACAATTTTTGTAAAATGTAACTCGTTTTGGAAATTAAGCATGTTAAGCTCAAAGTTTTCCAAGTATTCCAGTAAAAATTTGGCAAATTGCTCGGCTTAACTAATGCCATTTGACGATTCCATTCACCATTAGTTAAAACAACAGTTAAGAGACACACGTGCTGTTGCGCCCGAATGCCAAATGCCAAATGCCCTAATGGTGACCGCTGCTGTAGCTTTTGTTGTTGGAGGCTGAAGGGTAGCGTAAGTATGGGGATTTCTATTTACACTTTACTCAGCTGGCAGTCCAGTGAACTCACTGCACACATGCTGACTGCAAAAGAAAAGAAAGGTGTTTGGTGTTCATAAACTCAATGCATTTTTATTTCAATTAATTTACTAACTAAAATAACCAATACTCATCATGAATGAGGAGGTAACAGACTGTGTAAGTGACCAAGAAATGTCTAGGACGGAGGAGCAGGAATCACGATGCTCAACAATTACATCAAATGTCAAATTCAGAAGAAGAGAACGAGGACTGTGACGTAAAACCAATAGTTTCTGGACCCTGTTTATTGTGTGCTCAAGCAATCGATGATTGTGTTGGTGAAAGACAACAACAACAACTGTATACTTATCAAGAGTTGTTCACAAGCTTGTGTAAAATTTTGGGGATAAAGCCAAAGCCCACTGATGATAAGCCATGCAGCATTTGGAACTTTGAGAAAGAGCATGTCTTCTTCCCATTCTGCGAAATGTGCAAGTTGTTACTGAGCTCGTTGGTGAAT
The DNA here is from genome assembly GCA_036850725.1 of Orchesella villosa. NCBI lineage: Eukaryota > Metazoa > Arthropoda > Collembola > Entomobryomorpha > Orchesellidae > Orchesella > Orchesella villosa. Next base: position 21,041 of record JAANSM010000687.1, on the reverse strand, counting down.
GTGTACTCCAAACTGGAGGAGCTAGAATTGGTAATCAAAGAGAAGATGATGGAGGGGGAGTGGAAGTATGTGGAGGAGGAACTCTATTCAAGTCTTGATGAACGATACTTAATTTTCAGGAAGAAAGCACTTAATGGTAAATATTTGACTTGATTTGATACAAGTTAAACTCCATGCAGTTCAATATTCAAGATGACATTAAAGCTCAAGTATTTTCATTTTCTTTTTTACTTTGCAGGGCGCTTAGGAAGCAAATCTCATCTCAATTTCCATTCAAGTCGTACAAAATCCGGTGAAGACATAAGAAAGGCTAACCGTGTCACTAATCTCGAAATCTACTGATACCATCGCATTCATTTATGAACAACGACTCACTCCAGCCGGAGCAGAACAAAAGACAGCTCCAAAGTTATACCAGATGAACGTCGCAGAGGAAGTAGCAGACAAATGCATGGATACTAAAAGCGATTATGATCTAGATCTGGTTAAACTTGAAGCGGAGGAGCCAAATGTTGAATCAAAAGTGGCTGCACCTCGAATTAGAATAAAACAAAAGAAGAATGAAGCAACAAAGAAAAGTGAAAAAGCAAGCAGCAAACCCTCACCATTGCCAAAGAAGAAAAAGGAACTAGTCATCATCAACGACATTAACGTAAACAATGAAGAAAGTGGACCAATTCAATCTGGCCCAGGAATTATAAGGCCCCCTCCTCGCATTGATGCCCCCTTTAACTGCCAATTATGCTGGGAAAGACCAGGATTTCTTCACAAAAACCTTCTACACCAACACTTAATTTCTGTTCATAAAATTCAGTCGAAAAACTACTCTAAAATGTACCAACAACTTGGAAATCCATGGTGCGTGCCAAAAAGATACCACACAGCGACTGGGTTTGTAATCGAGTGTGACATTTGCGCCAAACCTTTTCCCAACTGCTTATCAAAAGAATGGAAAGCTCACAAGATAAGCCACATGGGCGTCCATGAGAAGAAATTTGGCCGGGGCAAACGCTTACGAGAAAACTGCTGCCGACTCTGTCTAAAAAACCCCGAGTTTAGCTCTTTTGAGTTGATGCACGAGCACTGTGTCATGGTGCATGGGATTACAAAGCGAAAAAAGTATGCAAATATGGTTGACAGGATGAAAAGAATGAATCACGATGGAAGAACGAGATATCACACGCTAAATGGGTGGGTTACAGAGTGTGACGTTTGCGGGAGACCCTTTACAAAGTGCAGAGAAATGAAATGGAATAATCACTTGTGGAGCCACTTGAATGATGAGGAAAAGGAAGAATGTCTCTTGAAAAATAAGGGGGGTCGTGGAATCGGCTGGAATCTACTTCGACCCACGAAAGAGCAGCTGGAGAAAGGGCAAATGGTTCCGTGCCCAAAGTGTGGTCAGTTTGTGAGAAGTGGGGAAAGTTTGGATGCCCACCTAAAATCTCATGAGGTGAACGATAAAAGGGAAAGAATTGTTTGTAGCTTGTGCGGAAAGTCGTTCCTTGGTGGGTTAAAGGCGTTGACAATTCATATGGAAAAGGCACATCCAGGTGGAGTTATAAGGGCTTATAAATGCTGCTTTCCTTCATGTGACAAGGAATTTGATGAGGAAGAGAGTCTACAAGAGCATGTTGGAGAGGAGCATAGAAACAGTGAAGAGAATAGGAAGCGTCGGATGTGTGACCAATGTGGAAGAGTTATGGCTAATTGTTGGTTTGTTAAAGGCCACAAATTGGTGCATACCAGAGAGAGGCTGTTCAGTTGTGACATTTGCAACAAAAAGTTCGCTAAAGGGAGGTCGTTGAATCAGCATATGGCAACGGTACACAGAATGGGAAAGTTGTATGGGAGCTTTAAGTGTGAGCATGATGGTTGTGGGAGGGTATTTCCCCTTCAGGTCTACTTGAGCACTCATGTAAAGAAGAGTCATGGAATTGGTGAGAATGACAATACGTCAGTTACAACGTGATTGGAAGTTTGTTTTGGTAGTTACAAGTTCTTGTAGAGATTTGTTGCGAATAAAATGGACTCGTGGTAATTGGTAATTATTTTTTATGGAATTTCTGCATGATTTCTGTTTTTCACCAACATTTTCGTCATGTTATCTAATCATTCATTTAATACCTATAGAATTGCAAAAATTTAAGATAAACTTATGTCGTTTAGCAGTAGCGTTCTGCCCGAAAATAATCTATTTGTGTGACAAGTGCCAGTGCGACCGTTTGTTTTGCAAACAATGGTTGTATGTCTCAAAGTCTCAAATTAACGTTTATTCTCCAAATATTAGTCAAATATAAAACCATCCAGCTAAATACGGGAAAACCCTCTATAATATGGATTAAGTAATAAATCCATGAAAAAATTGTAGGAGTTTTGAAAATGTACATATGAGAAATCAGAAATGGGCAACCTGGTAACAAAACGCACAACTGTATTAATTGTTGCACTTTAATACCTACATATTGGCAAGCTCCACGATTTAGAATAGGTGTTGCGTGGCCTATGAGCCACCCGCAAATAAATAAACAACTCAAGTAATGTATCTGTAAGATATATATTCATTGAATCAATTGCATAGCATATACATAACCCAAATCTTGAGACAGGAGTCAATAGTGAAGTTTAGAATATTTAAACTGGAGAGATTTTGAAACTACATTTTTAACTTCGGAAATTATAATTACTTTTTTTAAATTGAGAGATCAAAATTGGAACTGGTAATAACCAGGCTTGGGTAATTGACAATTAATAATCGTATTTGACAATTAACAATTAATTAATTGTTAATTGAGTTAAAAATTCAGCTACAAAACTAATTGTTTATTCAATTAAAATATTTTCATAAAAGTATTTGTTAATTGTTAATTCAATTAAAATATTTCAACAGAAGTATTTGTTAATTGTTAATTCAATTAAAAATACTTCCACAAAACCCTAAAGATCATGAAAATCAGTAGCATGTAACAATGAATATGGAATGAAATACGGTGTAAGCTGTGAGCAGGATGTTTTACCAGCTTTACTTTCACTTTTATGACAAGTTATTCTTATTAGTTTCTGTAAGGTTACTCACAGCGTCAAAAAAACTACGCATCCATTGTATTAGACATGATGAATCAATCAACAAATGAATCTGATAACCACACCCTTCGTAATTGAGGAATTAAAGATAGCATTTTTCAATTAACAATTATTTAATTGTTATTTGTTAATTGATATAAAATTCAAGGGTAAAAGTAATTAATAATTGTTAATCGAATAAAAATCTCACGGAAAAAGTAATTCTTAATCGATTAAAAATTTACAAGAAAAATTAATCGTTAATTGAATCAAACTCTTCGAAAGAAAAGTAATTGTTGATTGCAAATTCAGTTAACTTTGTTTGGCAATTACCCAAGCCTGTAAAATTTACGAATGATTTTCCATAACTAGTTTCACAACTTACAAATTATTTTCCATAACTAGCTTCATAAATTACAAATTATTTTTGATAAGTAGATTCAAAATCCAACGTTTTGTTACTTAAATCACAAATTTGAGTAACGTATACCTTTACCTTATACCTTATAAAAGTTAAAAAATAATACCTACACCTGATACCCTTAGAAAAATTTGATATACCTGATACCTATAAATATTACCTCAAACATTTAGCAAAATACCTTGTACCTGTAACTTTTACCTTTCCACAGTACCTCTCCAAGCTCTGGACATCATCAAGAACATACTACTCCTTCTAAGTCTACTGAAACACACAAACAAAATCTGACCGAACAATAACTCACCATTTAACGATGGCTTAAGCAGTCGACTGAGTAGAATAATCAGACATTTTCCAAGTTCCGTCATGAACACAACAAAAACAGTGAATGAAAGTAGAGAAAGATGGACATAAAATATGACCACGATATTATCATCCATCGAAAGTGGCTTCACAGCAACCTCAATTGCGCTTGTAGATTTTACTACGTCATCCCAGGTTTCCAATCTGTTCTTCCAAGCTGTCAACAAGGGAACTATAGCAGATTGTAGCAATGATCCAACACGTGTCTCCATAACTTTCGCTGGCAAATAAAAGTTAATGAAAATCCAATGTTGGAAAACATTGCCATATGGATATTTACTAAGAGCAATTATTGCATCCATAATTTGTAACAGTTTAAGTCTTAACCGCAAACGATTTACATGTGGAAATGAATCAACAAATGCATCCCGTCCACATTTTGAAAGTTTCTGCACATAGTAGTCAAATTCAAGCATTTTCAGAGCTTCATTTTCATTGGCAGGCGATTTTACAAAAGTCTTAAGCAAGTTTTCGGCTTCATTTGTAGTATGATTTAGTTTCTTCATTTTGTACATAAATCTGTGAGAAGGTAACTTCTGTGGCATCCCAAAATATGTCTCGGTAGACTGTAATATGTTTAGAATTGGATATATTTTGCCGAGAAATCCATTTCATGATATCATACCTTTCAGGTAGTGAAAATACTGTAATATTATAGTCAAAAACTTCCTGAAAGGTCTCTAACTTCTTTGGAACCAATGGCGACGTTAGCTGATCAATATTACTTCCTTGATAATTGTTAGCCAAGAAAACTCCTGCAGGTAACCATGCTCCAGTCAACCACTTAGTTTTGTCGATTGTCGCTGTGGTCGACTGACACAGCAAAATACTGACGAACGACATAACCGTAGCTTTAACTGCTTTTCGGTGGTTGAGATTTTGAATGAAGTATACACTTAATGTTATAAGAAGGGCAATTCCGATCCATGTGCTCAAGTCGAAAGCGCTAACATATCCAAGTGATAACAATGTTGGTTTTGATATAGACGTACATGTAATGAAATGAATTGTTTCATCAGAAACGGATGTCAGTGTGGGATTAATAGTTGTTAGACTCAAAAATTGCGGCACATCTTGTCCAAACGGTACCAGTTGTCGGTCTACTAGTGTGTAATTAGGAAATAGCATTTTTTTTAAAATAAAAGCTCAATGTCACCTTCGCCAGTCTTCCAGTATCGAAGAGATTCGATATTAGGAATACGGTAATTAATGTATTGAATCATTTTATTCTAGCAATGTTTCAATCGAATGGTTTCGATCGATGCACAACTAGCTATTTCACTTTTGTATGAAACCGGACGGTCTATGGATTCAAAGTTCTTATTTCATCGATCGCGTCAATATTACAAAACTCATCTTCTACATTGCATTCTTTACGGTGTTTGTGGAGTCAACTAAATATTCTGTGGTCGTCGAGACACGTTAAAACAGCTGTGTCAATGATTTCAAATGACTGGCTGTTTTCAGAAAATTCGAATTCGAAACGAAGTTTTGCCGATTTATCTTAGTAAATATATCTCATAAAGTTTGTGTAGTGATTCTCAATGTTTGTTACCATTCTATAGATAGGAAGTACTGCCGATTTTGACTGTAAATGAATGTAATACTTGCAGCAACTGTGTACCGATGAAACGACGTGGTAGTTGAATCTATCCTCAATCATTGCGCTTTTAAAGGTATTGCCCTGAGTGTATTCTACATCCTCAATTGTGCCTGTCGAGTTATCACACGGAAATGAACGAATGAAGAGTTGGACAAAACAAGTGGATTTCGGTGATGGGGAGGCGGCAAACAGAAACCGTTTTCCTCGTACTAGCTTATACTGTAGTCCGGCGCAATTTTTTGCAATGCTCTTCGAATCAGCCGTATTTAATGAAACGTAATGTATGTCGTCGCGATTGAATTACTGGGAAATTCATCGACTTTGGAATGATATTACCCGATCCCTGAAATTTAACAAAAACCGGATCGATTTTGAAACACTATGAACTTCAAGATTTAAATTTTACTAAAGTTGGGATACTATTATAGACTCAATTTATACTCAACTTACCTCGTATGTGTTATAAATAATTTGAATTGAACAATCCCGAAAAGGTTTCAAGCTTTCTTCCAGGTTTAGGGTGACATAACTTAATGTGTTACAATACTTAATTAGAAAAACCGTTTGAAAACTTAAAATGATGTTTAACATTATTTTGTGTTTGTATATGTTAGTGAATTATGATTTTATGTTTTGAATACCGGAATCCGACGGTGGTTACTAGAAAATGTTGAAAGTCATTTGCTTATCTCTTAACCGGTTTTCAAAAATCACCGTTTACTATATTTGGAAATGCAGCAACCTCGTTTCCAGATTTTTCTTCAAAATTGATTTCAATTGGAGTTGGAACTCAATTGTAGCTGCTTACTATTCAGTATGGCGTTCAACGTTTAGAACGAAAAAGGCTAAACGTGGTTGTAGTCCAACAAGGACAGTAGTATTACCTATCGGTATTATAAAGCGATATAGAATTTTTGCTAAGTAAAGATTTGGCGGATGCTTGCAACTAAGCAACCACGGAGAACAACAATACAGGAAAACATTACGAGGCACTATGACGTCGCATTTTGTCGAATGCCACGTTCTACGTACGACGAGCACATTCTACACTTTTTGCTTCATATTCAGCACGAATCAATACCCAACTTCCGTTTCGAAATGAAAGGTCACTACTGTAATGATAATAATTTGGGAGGCTTTCACCGTGGTAAACCTTTACGTCTGATATTCGCAACTAGGCAAGCCACGGATATTTTCAAGCACAGAGAACACCCATCCAAGAAAGCGCTAAGTGAAAGTATGCCTTAACATTTTGTCAAATGCCGAAAAAACATACTACAATTCTTGCTTCCTATATAGCACGAATCAATACCCAGTTTCCGTTTCATATTGTTGGGTCTAATATACACCATTACATATATATTATCATTCACAGGAAGCATATCTAGTTCTTAAGAATGTCAGAATTTTGATACTTACAAGCTTTTTGCAGAGTTTTGTTGCGATTATTTTTACTCTTGGTATTACTTTTTTCTGCATGATTTCTTTTTATTCACTAACAATTTCGTCGTAGATTATCGATTCATTCTGTAAATAATAATAATAGTATATTGTCCAGAGATTCCCTTGAATAAAGGTAACTTACATCAGTAAACATCCTAAATTCCTATCGAATCGCATAACTATAAGATAAACTAGCTGCGTTTAGCATAGCGTTTGGTCCGCTCTAAATAAACCGGTCACGTGACCAGTCCGCCAGCCGCCATAGTCTTTGTCAAACTTGAGCCAAGCTAGACAGAAAAATCCACACTTATATTCATAAGTAAAGAACCCACGCAAAATTTGTAAGTAGCGACAAAAATCGTGACGATGAGTAGTGAAAAAGTTACGTAGATATTCGTAAACTACACGATTTAGAATAAGTATGGCTTGACTTGCGACCCACCTGCAGATTAATCACTAACACAAACAATTAATTCATTAATTACGGTTTCTGTACGATATATATTCATAGCATAAATTGCGAGTGTACGTTTTTGGTCGTTTACTATTTTATCTCCATGTCAATTCATTGTCAGCATTACGTAGACAGTATCATTATCATTACATCGTCAGTTAATTAGATCGCCAAATAAATCATCAAATGTTTTATTTTTTTATTTTACCACGCTATTACATGGATTCCGTGAAACACTAGGAGTTCTTAAGGACTTGTTATAAATCTGTAAGTTTTAGGAATGCATGGGCGTCTATGTTGACTTGATTTGCGTAAATATGCATATATTTATGTGTCATTTCCCTGTAAAAGATATTTATAATTCAATTATCTTTCCCCGAATATATGAAATAAATAAATTGCTTTCAAGCAAGATAGATACGCAGCTCTTACCAAACTAACAAAAAGGACTATATTATGATTGTAGTTACAATTATAACCATGAGAATTACTGAATTGCTTGACGAATTCAAGAACTATTAAAACTACTTGATAAAGCATGTCGAAATATCCCTACATACTGATTTTCAGCGTGATCAATTATAGTTTGAACTTTCCCACCAATAACTTTTAAATTATATTACCAATTTAAAAACCGGAAAAATTAAGCGATCCACTGTAAAACAGACTTTGGCCACCTTTTATGACATAAATTCAAAGTATCAACGTTCTGCACTTTTTGGTGGTGCACTTTTCTAATCATGGTGGTATTTGGTCTTACCTTAATATCTCAGATCGTATCTCAAAAACATTATCAAAAGCAATATCACACCCCTTTGGTATTAAATACTCTTTTAATGCTTATCGCACTGTTTACTGTGAGTTCTTTAGTTTGTTAGTTTCTTAAGTTTTAGCATCACATAAAAAATGCCATGTTAATCCCATGTTATTAGGATCTAACCAATTCATTGAGCACTGTTTCAGATTTTGATACATTTAAAATATGCATAGAAAGTCAAGTTGCGAAAAGGTGATACGTTTGAATAAAAGGTGTGTATTTCATTTACACGGTGGATGGCGTTCTGTCAAGAAGTGAGGGGGTATGTAAAAATGAATGTATGATAATAAAGGTGGCCAAAGTATGTTTAAAAGGTGACCTGTTAAATGTATGCCTTTAAAAACTACTACCACTGTTTGATTAAGCATAAAGAAAAGCCCCTACGTACTGATTTTCAGCGTAAACAATTATGGTTTGTACTTTCCCGCCAATAACTTTCGAATCGGTTGACCGAGTTTACTGAAAAGTATTCGGTACTGAGCCCTTATGGTGTACTACGTGTTTACGTAGTTTGGTCGAAATCGGTCAATGTATGAGGTCAGGAGAGTGCATAGTGCATACGGACGGACAGACCGAAGGACAAACTTAGTAAAATTATAACTTAGCTCTATTCTAGAGCTGCATAGTAAATATATTAAATACTAATATTATTTAACCTAAAGACAACTAAGATACACGGGACATGGCATTGTTCCAGAACCAGAGTATGCAATTCAACAGTTGCTCAAATACGAACATCATCAAGAACTTAGCACCCTTTCCAAATCTGCCGAAACATGATACCAAACTATGACCACACAAAAATTCACCACTGGGAGGCTTAAGCAGCAGTCTGAGTAAAAGAATCGGACAATTTCTAAATTCCACAATGAAAACAAAAACTGCGAATGAAAGTAGAGAAAGATGAACATAAAATATGACCACGATATTACCATCCATCGAAAGTGGTTTCAACGGCATCTCAAGTGCGTTTGCAGATTTCATTACGTCACTCCATGTTTCCAATCTGTTCTTCCAAGCTGTCCACAAGGGAACTATCGCAGACTGAATCAGTGATCCAACACGAGTCTCCAGATGCTGCGCGGACCAATGAAAGTTTTCGAAAAACCAATGGTTTAAAATGTAGCCATATGGGATTTTACTGAGAGCCATTTTTGTACTACTAATTTGTAGCTGCTTTAGTCTTAATTGCAGACGGTTTACATGTGTCCACGAATCCACAAATACATCTCTTTCACACCTTGAAAGTTTCTGAACATAGTAGTCAAATTCGAGCATATTGAAAGCTTCATGCTTATTTGCAGGAGATTTTACAAATGTCTTAAGCAACTTTGCGGCTTCATTTGCAGTATGATTTAGTTGCTTTCGTATGTAAAATTCTGACAAGGTGACTTTAGTGGGCCCCCAAACTATGTAATCTTTTACAAGATGGGAGCCAGACTTCTTTAACTGATAAATCCATTTGATTAGTTCATATCGCTGAGGAAGTGAAAATACTGTAAGGTTGTGCTCAAAAATTTCCTGAAAAGATTCCAGCCTCCTTGGCACCAATGGTGACGTTAGCTGATTAATGTTACTTCCTTGATAATTGTTAGTCAAAAAAACCCCTGCCAGTACCCAAGCACCACACAACCACTTAGTTTTGCTGATCGCTGATGTAGACTGACATAGCAAAATACTGCAGAACGACATAACAGTATATTCAACTGCTTTTCGCTGGTTCAGATTTTGCATGACGCAAACACTTACGGTTAGAAAAAGAGAGATTACAATCCATGTGCTCAAGTCGAAAGCGCTAACATATCCAGCAAGTGATAAAAATGTTGGTTTGGAGATCGGGACACATGTAATAAAATGAACTGCTTCGTTGGAAACGGATGTCAGTGTTGGATTTATGGATGTAATAGCTACAAATATCGGCAATTCGGGTCTAATCGGTACAAGATGTTGTTGCGTGTAGTTAGGAAATATCATTTTTAAAAATAAAGCCTGAATGTCACCGTCACCAATGTTCCAATATCGAAGATAGTCGACGGATGGAATACGGTAACCAATGTATTGTATTATCTTATTCGAGCAATGTGTGGCTCGAATGCTTTCGATCAATGTTTTACTAGCTACCTCACTTTTGTATGAAACCGGACGGTTTACGGGTTCGAAGTTTCCTACCTCTTTCAAATTACAATATAAGTCATCCATTTTGCATTCCATGTGGTGTTCATTTAGCCATTTAGACACGCTTTGGTCGTCGACACACGTTATAACTGTTGTATCAACAATTTCAAGTAATTTATCGTAATCCAAAAATTCAAATTGGAAACGAAGTTTTGCTGACCTATCTGAGTAAATAGTAAGCATGTAAGTATAGTGATACTCAAAGTTTGCTATGGTTTTATAACGAGGGGCTACTGCAGATTTTGACTCTACATGAATGTAATACTTGCAGCAGCTTGGTGTTAAGCCACCAAATATATCTTGTTGGTTATGAAGTCGGTGGTCGATCATTTGGTTTTTGAAGGTGTTGCCACGATCGTATTTGAAATCCTCATATGTGTTTCTCGTCTGGTCACATGGAAATGATCGAATGAAGAGCAGAACAAAACAAGTTGATTTCGGGGATGGGGAGGCAGCAAAAGAAAACGAACGTCCTGCTATTAGCTTATACTTTAGGCCGTCGCAAGCTTTTCTCATGGTATTAGATCCAGCCGAATGTAATGAAGCGTAATGCCTTCGCGAATGGATCACTGGGAAACTCATCGGCTTTGGAATGACACTCCTTGCTCCCTGAAATTTTTAAAATATCTCGTCGCAGATTTGAAAGGATATTAACCTTAAGGTGTAAATCTTTGTGAGCAGACAATACCATTAAAAAGGACTATATTATTTTTAAACTTACCTCGTATGTGTTGAAAATAATATGAATTGAACAATCCCGAAAAGGTTTTAAGCTTTCTTCCAGATTTAGAGTGACATAACTTATGGTGTTACAATATTGAATTACAAAAACAGTTTGAAAACTTAAAATGATGTTCAACTTCATTCTGTGTGGTTATATGTTGGTGAATTATAATGTTTTTACTACAGAAAACCAACGGTGGTACTAGAAATGTTGAAAGATATTTGTTTATCTCTTAACGTTTTTCAAAAATTACCGTTTCCTATAATTCAAAATAAAGTATCCTCATTTGCAGATTTTTCTTCAAAATTTACATAAATTTGAGTTGGAACTCAACTTTAGATGTTCACTATTCAGTATGACGTTAAGAACACGAATAAGGCAAATCGTGATTGTAGTTCAACATGGGCAGCATTACCTATCGGTAATATAAAGCGATAGATATGTTTTGCTTGATAAAAATCGGACGGATGCTTGCAACTAAGCAACCACGATGAATAACAATACAGGAAAGCTATGCAAGGTACTTCTACAACGTCGCACTTTGTCAAATGCCGAGAGCAAATTCTACGCTTTTTGCTTCATATTCAGCCCGAATCAATACCCAGCTTCCGTTTCGAATAGTTCGGCCATTTCTGTAATGATAATACTTTGGGTTGCTTTCACCTTGGTAGAATATGGTCTGATATTTGCAACTAAGCAAGCCACAGATATTTCCAACCACGGAGGACAACTATCCAAGAAAGCTCTAAGCGAAGCTATCTATGCCTTAACATTTTGTCGAAGACCGAAAACAAATACTATACCCTTCTTGCTTCATATTTAACACGAATCGATACCCAGTTTCCGTTTCGAATTGTTGGATGAACTACACACTATATTGTGTGATTTAATATTCACAGGTAGCGTATCTAGCTCTTAAGAATGTCGGATTATGGTTTATTACTTGTTCCAGCTTGCCCTTGTTGTATTCTATGCCAATCTCATAGTTTCGCATCACTTTAGCATTTTACTGTTGTATTTTGTATTTGATGTCACCAATGTTCATTTTCACGAGACCTGAAAGGGGGACATTTGACGACCAAATTTTATGAAATCTACATCGTAGCAGATCTGCATTTCATACCTGTTAATGTAACTTTTATTTTTGCACGTTTTTTAGCATTGGCAGTAAGATTAAAACTTATGATAAAGGTCCTTTGGTGAGCCGTTGGACCAGGCTATAATTGTGTCTATAAATTCACTTTACATTTAGTTGGTCGGTTTTATTGCAAGGTTAAAAAAAGCTACTGCTGGATCTAACTCATTTGGCAGAAACGGGTGCATTTGTTGCATTTATAAACGGCCCAACAATTCATTTGCGTAACTAGATTTAGAACCTGGAACATAATTAAATATCTGTGTTATGAATTTGCCAATGTTAATAACTATAAGTATTCAGCACTAGTCTAGTGGCTAGAATATAACTTATATATGATGGCTTTGTTCCAGAACCAGAGTAGGCAATTATGCATTTGGTCAATTAAGAACATCATCAAGAAACTACTAACTACCATCTCCACTGAAGTGAAAAAAAGAGTGGCCCCCTTCCCCATTGTTCCAAGGTGCATGCTTCTAAGGTATAAAACATGTTATCTGTCAATAAATATAATTAAAAAGAGAAGTAATGAAATATTTTTTATGAAAAGCGGAAAATTATTTTATTTTAATAAGTTTTTCCGCAATAGGTAATAATTTTAATTTCCAATTTATTTAAAATTATTAAGTTTAAACCACTTTTACGACCCAATTATGCTCCTTCTCTCCTAGTTAATCTTAAAAATCATTCAACTTACAATGAAAATGCATGAATTTGTCCAATTTGACAAGGTTTAAAAAAACAACAAACGAAATGAAAACGCGTTTTTTCGTTATCGTTTCCCAATTGAAAACGAAACGATGTTTTTCATTTCTAAACGAACCGAAAAACGAAAACGATCCAGAAAAACGAGACGAATACCATTTTAAACGAAAAACGATAAGCGCGTCAACCCTTAATAACATTTGACTTTCACACACGCTGCCTCTAAACTCTGTCACGGATTTGATAATTGGAATATTTACTTTCGACATTTTCCAGAAGTTCTTTTTTTAAACTTATTTTTTATAATACATACAAGAAACTATTTATTGTGTAAAAATTTTTTATGTTTTGACTCATTTAAAGGGAAGCATTCATAAAATCGGCATATTATTCATTCCTGGAAAATGGTTATATATAACACGGTCTTCCTGGTGTACCTACATTTCATTTTGGGTCACCATTACATCTCGACGGATAGGTCATCATATCAAACTTTACAAAAAAAATTGCATTCTGGTGTAGTTTAATTTAATTATATATTTTTCATAATATTATGTTTCATTCCAATATAGGTAAGCTGTGCCATGAAAAAATACATGCGCGTCTTCACACAAATTCCCGTACGCACTCTTTGTTATAAGAAGATTTGCAGTTGCTCTCAATCGTAAATGTAAATTACATATAATGTTGAATGTGGGAGTTTTTTTTAATAGGAATTATATATGTATGTCCTTTAGTTAGTTATAGATATACAGGCCCAGTATACTGTACAACTTCTACGTTTACAATACTGCCACATATATATTTGTATGCTCACTTTACTCTTTCCACTGAAAATATAGACTGAGCAGCTGCGACTCGTTTACTCTTTCTGATCTCATGACTATGACTAGCTAAAATATTTCCCATAAAAGAAACACATCTAGTCAGTCTCGTTTTCTTGATAAACAGCTCTCAGTTGTAAAGTTGTTTACATTTTTTGTAGTTTGATAATTGTGACATGGATTCCTTTTTTTGGAGACATTATCCAGTGATTGTATAAAAATAACCTCTGATTTCAACAATAAATGTGCGAATCCTCTGAAATTGTGCAAAATTTAAAAAAAAATCCCAAAGATACTGAAAACTCAAAACTGATACAATTGACAAAATGGATTCTAACCTGACGCCTTGCAACTTGTTTTGGATCTTATTTATAACCGTACGTTTTCATCAAATATTTTCAAATCTGTATGATTTATTGCTTGAGTATTAAATTCTAAATAAATTTTGAAAATTTCAGCCACTATCACTCGCCATCGGTTTGATCTCTCTTAGTTTCCATCTGAGAAGCGGGTATTCAACGTATTTTGCAACGGTTCTTAATAACGAGGAATGGAATCATGCCATGGATATAAGCATTGTCCTTATTGTCGTTGGAGTTCTCGCTATTATCTATACAGGTTTGCTGCTGATTGGCTTACTTATGAAGAAAACTCGTGTTTTGATTGTGGTAAGACCAACTCTGCATAAAATCTAAAACAGACTGAAGCATTAGCATGGGTTTGAAATGTTAAATTATAAATATTCCGTGTGATTTTGAACACATAGTTGGGCATTTTAATGGGAATACTACTACTAGTTGTTGAGGTTATGGCAACAATTATTTTCGTCAAAGGAGACGACAATATGAGAGTTGATATTACAAAAGCAATGAATAATTCCATGGAAAATTATTACAATATAAATGGACCAACTCAAAATTCTTCTATTGAATTTTGGGACTATCTGCAAATTAACGTAAGCTATCGTAAAATAAATTTTACATTCATTTTACGATAGATTTATTACTTCCCGTTAAAAACACATGATTACTAAACCTACAGATGAAATGCTGCGGTGTTGATAGCTACGCTGAGTGGGCAAACTCTATTGATTCCCCAGACCTTGGATTTATTCCGAACTCTTGCTGTATTAAGGCTACCCAACATATTGAAGGTAGCTGCACGGAATTGATTACAAGGAATTCTACTTCAAATGTAAAGTTTGCTTCTTCCTTCATCTATACCGATGTAAGCTATGTATTTTTCTCAGCAACAAAGATAAGCCATTCGAAAATAACAATTTTAAGTTTTTATATAAAAAAATTTTTTATAGGGCTGTTTTAATCGATTTGTTAGCTACTACTGTAGTTGGCCTGTACTTTTTGTTTTTCTTCTGGGATGTTTCCAAGGCACGGGTCTATCTTTTTTGGGTTTAGGCTTGATAAACGTGGGCAATAAATACAAACGTTTAAACAATGAGGAGGAAGAAAATGCAGCAAGTGCTAAACCCGCTGCTTCTGGTGCCGCTGGAGATTCTCCTCTAGCTAATGATTGAGTTGAGGCGTTTGCTTCTTTCAAATTTCTTTTTTTTCATAAAAACGGATGTAATTTACTTATTTTACATTTTTATAGGAATTTCATTAAAATGATGGAAAAGTAGTTTCGAAAAAGGATTGCGAATGATGTTATCCTAAGAATTTAATGCTATATAGCAACTATTTATTACCATTGTACTTTTACCTGCGTTTGGTTATGAAATGTTTTGTAATTGTTATCAATGATATCAACAATGATTACTTATAAACGGTGATATATAGCTTAAAAATTCGATCCTTTTGTAAGTTCGTTTAATTACCAGATAATCATCATGTTCGTCATTGTCCAACACATATCATCAATATTTTATGACTGTTTTAACTCGCGCTTCAAAACTGCAAGAAATACCAAAAAAATATACAAAAAGTTCACGCATAGTTATAATTTTCTAAAAACCTTATGTTACCACACAATTTAGAGCCAATCACCCCCAAAATACTGATTTTCAGAAAATCAGAAAACTTTTTTTCTTCAGTGAAGATTTGAGAAATCATGTCCATAGGCAGACATAATGCTGAAATTTTTAACTGGTTGATACGAGATGTCAACTTTTTTTTGAAGTTGTTAAATATTCTGAAAAATAATTATGCGTGTCTATGTAACTCCACAAAATACACTTAATTTAGCTGCAGATATATAGTGCACAGTGAACAAAGTGATATCACAGAAAAGGTCATTGCCGTGCAGATACATATATATAATGTCAGACAGCACGTAGATTTTTTTTGCACGTGAACACCTCAAGTCTTCATTCATTCATACAACCCTGTTCCGCACATATTTATTTATCCATTCCATAATATTTGCATCGTTTTCCTTGCTACTGCAACTGCTGCTCAAAATCATCACTTAACAGCAATTTTCCTTGCTCCACTCATCTTGGACCAAGCACTGCACTCTCTTATAGATAAAAGTAGTGTCTCGCTTCGTCTGTCTCATTTCAGAACACTAGTAGCAGCATTCCATGTCGTAAAATGTTTTAGTCTATATTTATAAAAACAATCCCACTTGTACTTGTTGCTTCTATTTACATCCAAATCCAAGGCAGCAAAAAACGTTTTATTTTTGCAGAGCAAGCACACCAAAAACTGCATTGGAATGAAGAGGATTTGGTGGCGTGATGTGATGAATGAATGAATGGCGTGATATGTGTAGGATGAATGAGTCATGCAGAAAACGTTAGTTGTATTTTTCTTCAAAAGAACATTTCTTTTTTGCTCTGGCTTTATATATACCAACATTATGCATATTATTGAGCAGGTTTTTTAGGCAGTCTCAAATTCCAGGACATAATATTATTATTATGGTGCTGAAAAGAGGAGAGCGTGGAAGAGCATAGGACAATCTCGAGTTCGCTTGCTTTTCAAGAGGCTGCTTGGATGGAATATAGCACCCAATTTTTTTTTATAATTACGTTTACCATGTACATCTACCTCTATCCATCTGTGTTTGTCTTTATTAAATGAAAATGAATCTGTTTTTCTTGGCTAGCAACAAGTATCTTTAGCTTGTCTCATGACTTTCATCTCCAAAAACGTTTTTCATCATGAAATGTCCTTGATTTGGCTTACTGTCTGGTGTGAATATTATGGAAGCTGTGCAGCATACTACGAAGTATCTGCTCGGCTTGTAAATATAGATAAAACATTGTATAACTTGTAAACTCAACGCGAAAGGAACTTCAGTCGGAGCAGAGGATCCAGTTCAAAGTGAGCTTTCCAAAAGGATAATCATACAAAAATGTTGGAGAAAAAGCTTCCATACGAAAATCAGTTGGAAGATGATGATCAGAGTGATAATGAGGTAGTTTTAAAACATTTTATAAAAACTTTCAAAGTTTTTTGTTTGCAATTTATTTGATATTTTTAGGTCACAATGGAACGGGGAAATGATGAGACGACCTTAGAACCAACAACAACTGTGGTAAATGAATGGGATTCTGTTCAACATCCACAAGTTCAAAATCCCCACAACTCCTTCAACGCTAAGGATTTCATGACCTCGTACAACAAAGTTTGTGACCAAATCACTAAGTTGAAAATGGAAGGGCACAAGGTTCAAGTTGACTACCCACAAATTGTTGTGGTCGGTGCTCAAAGCTCGGGGAAAACATCTCTTTTAGAAACTATCGCAAAGGAAGATTTTTTACCAAAAGGAAGCGATATCCAGACTCGATGTCCTATTGAGCTACAGCTCATTAGGACAACGGATGGGAAAAAATATGTGGAATTTTTGGATAAACCTGGACGCAAACTTTTCAATATGGAAGAGGTTAAAAGGGAGATTGAAAACGTCAATGAGGCGATAAAAAGAGAAAAAGTTAAGGTGAAAAACAGGAATGGTGTGTATGAAGAGAAGGAGAGGGTGGTTTCAGACTTTCCAATTACGCTCAAGTTGTTTTCTCCCAATGTTCCAAATTTGACGCTGGTTGACTTACCTGGTCTTTGTCCGGTGAGAATTTTTTAATAAAATAAATTCAATATTATAATGAATTTTAGTTTTCAATTATATAAATTAAAAATTGTATTCAATATATAATGTTTCCATGAAATAGATTCAGTTTTACTAAATTATGTTTTGCTATTATTGCTATAAATGGAATTCAAAATTAAAATCAATTTGATTTCAGTGCACAAAATCAAAATTTTATTCAACTAAATTTTTCAATAGAACGAATCTAATATTTTACTAAATTTATTTTTGAATTAAATGAATTCAAAAGTATATTAAATTTTATTTTTTCAATACACGAATTCAAAATTATATTTTTCATTTTTCACTACACCAATATTTTTTTTCTCGCTATACCAATACAAAATTATATTCAACTTATTTTTGAATACACGACTTCAAAATTATAGTAAGTTTTATTGAACATACAAATTCAAAATTTTATTAAATTTTGTTTTTCAATACGCGAATTCAAAATTTTATTAAATTTTATTTAACACACGAATTTAAAATTACATCCAACATAATTATTCAATACAATAAATTCAAAATTTTATGAAAATTAATGAGTTCAAATGTTTGTTGAATTTAATTTTTCAAAAAAGTCAATTTCATATTTTATTAAATTAATAAAATGAATACAATATTTTAATCAATTTAATGTTTCAATATAACGTATTCAGTATTTTCTATTTAACTTAATTTAATTTTTCAAAAAATGAATCAATACTTGATCAATTTTAAATTTCAATAAAATGAATTCAATATTTTAATCAATTTTTAATTTCAATAAAATGAATTCAATATTTTAATCAATTTTTAATTTCAATAAAAATTTATTCAAGTAAATAATAATGATTTTATATATATTCATATATTTTGATTTATATTTTCATAATATTTGTGTTACTAATTCACATCATTTCACCCACATATCAATTTAGAGCCCTAAAGACAACCAGCCAAAAGATTTGAATACGAAAATCAAGCAAGTATTGATGCAATACATGTCAAATCCCAACTCCATAATCCTTGCGGTTGTACCAGCAAGCCAAGAATTAGAAACAGATACTACCACAGAATTCGTTGAAGAAGCAGACCCAGAAAGAAAAAGGACAATTCTAACCATTACTAAGCTCGACGCAGTTTCTAACTGGGACACTTTACCCAACGTCAAAAAAAGTTTGCAAGGGGAAAATAAATTTTATCCGGTGGGAGTTGTGGGGGTTGTTTGCCGCCATAAACAACACACTCCACAATCTGTACAAGAATTTGAGAAGCAAATATTGGCTCAACATTTCCCCACAATCGCAGAGAAACACGGGATGTCTTACTTTGTTGACCTAATAAGCCGTTCACTATTTACCAAAATTTCGGAATCTTTACCCACTGTGAAGGTTAAATGTTATTTCCAAAACAATGGATTTTTATTTCAAAAAATAAAAAATGTAAAAGATACTAGAAATACTAGAAATAGTACTCCAAAAATTCTAATTAACTTTACAGGCTATACTATCCGCCCAAATTTGCCATCTAAAGGTGCGAATAAAAGAACTTGGAGTTCACAACGTAAATTACATGTTTAACGAATACGTCACCGGATTTAGTGAGACCTACCGAAGTCAAATTCACGGAGAGAAGCGAAATTTATTTCGTACAGATTATCCATTAAGTACTAAAGTACATGAAATTTTTGAGAAAACGTTTTTCCCAGAAGTGGACAATTTTACCCCTTGTGAAGGTGTCAGCGATGAAGAAATTGATATTGCGATCCACTGTTCGAAAGGAATTCAAGGGCATGAGCGCTTGAAGCGAAATACCAAAAATGGGGTTGATCCCACGGATGTCTATCACTGTCTTATAACAAAAGAAATTAAGAAGCTAAAACCAATCGTGATGAAATGTGCAAGTCTGGTAAATCTTGAAATGAGAGCGGCAATAGATACTTCCCATGATCCCACTGTAGTAGCAACATATAAAAAGTTGGTAGAGAGAATCAACGCTGCTACTTTAGAATTGATTAAGAGAAGTTTGGAAGATTGTGAAACTCACCTTGAAGTTTATATTAATGCGGAATCCTGTGTTGCATTTACGACCGATCCGTTTTTCTATGAAAAGATGGGAAACGGCGAAAAAAAGCTGGGAAAAGGAAAGACAGTTGAGACTGCTGATGATGCAGCTCAGGATTTTGAATACGCAAGTGAAAATGATATGGACAAGGCTGAAACCATTAAAGAGGGAAGAACATCCGTGAAAAATAAGACATCTCTAATAGCCAGCCAGGCAACTGAAAAACTTGTAAATTACTCAATGAAAAAAGGTAAAAAGAAGGGAAAAAAGGTGAAAGGGTTAAAACCTAAAGCCATTAACGTTCAGAATCAGTCCCAGCAAGCAGAAGTTGGTGGTTTAAAAGGAAACATAAGAAAGGGCACACAAATAATGTCAGAAATTGCTGGAAAAGCTTCCGCGTTGGGCCCACTTGCTTCCTATATGGTTGACAAGGTTGGAGAAGGGATTGAGTTTTTAATAGCAGATGGTGGTGGTGATGATGATGACTCAACTCAAATTGACTCCCAACGTGGGAATGGAAAATGGAGCAAAAAGGACTTGAAAATTTTTGATGGAATTCGGAAACAAATTCACATTTATTTCGTGCAGGTCAAATGGAGTATGAAAAATTATGTGCCGAAGGCAATCATGGAAACAATTGTTTATGGGGTTGAGAGGCGACTGAAAAGAGAGCTTGTAAGTGGAATTTCTTTTTAAATTGAACTTTATTAAAGGTATTTTGTGGATATTAAGGATTTTAATTGTAATTTTGTAATTTATAATAATTTGTTAGCTTGATTGCATCAAAAAGGATGCTAAAATAGAGTGTGATGCTGACATCAAAAAGCTGATGCGACTTTCGGATAAGCTAGAGCTCGAGAGGGAGAATGCTGAAAAAGCTCTTGAGGTAATTGAAATTCTCAACTGAACCAGACAACAGATAAATTTTGTATTGTTAAAATGAAGTACTGTAATTTTTTATTGGGTTCATTACAGCGGTATCAAAAAACTTATGAGATTTTGGAGCAGATTATGGTCTCCTCGAGGATGATTTCATGATTTGAAAACAACGTTTTTCAGTATATGTGTAGCGTCACGTGACGTGATGGCAAATGAGTCTCATTTGAGGCTCACGTAAGGATTTATGTATACGAGACGATCATGATATTTAAGTGAGTCTCGAACTCTTCATTACTTCTATGGTAAAACAGATTTTACCATAGAAATTATGATATTTCA